>OZ024904.1:109376814-109541814 GCA_964017125.1 Flabesymbios commensalis | reverse complement strand
TTCTTACATTACTCCCATGATCTGCTGCCCATCTATTCTTACATTACTCCCATGATCTGCTGCCCATCTATTCTTACATTACTCCCATGATCTGCTGCCCATCTCTTCCTACATTACTCCCATGATCTGCTGTCCATCTCTTCTTACATTACTCCCATGATCTGCTGCTCATCTATTCTTACATTACTCCCATGATCTGCTGCCCATCTATTCTTACATTACTCCCATGATCTGCTGCTCATCTTACATTACTCCCATAATCTGCTGCCCATCTATTCTTACATTACTCCCATGATCTGCAGCCCATCTATTCTTACATTACTCCCATGATCTGCTGCTCATCTATTCTTACATTACTCCCATGATCTGCTGCCCATCTATTCTTACATTACTCCCATGATCTGCTGCTCATCTATTCTTCCATTACTCCCATGATCTGCTGCTCATCTATTCTTACATTACTCCCATGATCTGCTGCCCATCTATTCTTACATTACTCCCATGATCTGCAGCCCATCTATTCTTACATTACTCCCATCATCTGCTGTCCATCTATTCTTACATTACTCCCATGATCTGCTGCTCATCTTACATTACTCCCATAATCTGCTGCCCATCTCTTCTTACATTACTCCCATGATCTGCTGCTCATCTATTCTTACATTACTCCCATGATCTGCTGCTCATCTTACTTTACTCCCATAATCTGCTGCCCATCTATTCTTACATTACTCCCATGATCTGCAGCCCATCTATTCTTACATTACTCCCATGATCTGCTGCTCATCTATTCTTACATTACTCCCATGATCTGCTGCTCATCTATTCTTACATTACTCCGATGATCTGCTGCCCATCTATTCTTACATTACTCCCATGATCTGCTGCTCATCTTACATTACTCCCATAATCTGCTGCCCATCTATTCTTACATTACTCCCATGATCTGCAGCCCATCTATTCTTACATTACTCCCATGATCTGCTGCTCATCTATTCTTACATTACTCCCATGATCTGCTGCTCATCTATTCTTACATTACTCCGATGATCTGCTGTCCATCTATTCTTACATTACTCCCATGATCTGCTGCTCATCTTACATTACTCCCATAATCTGCTGCCCATCTCTTCTTACATTACTCCCATGATCTGCTGCTCATCTATTCTTACATTACTCCCATGATCTGCTGCTCATCTTACATTACTCCCATAATCTGCTGCCCATCTATTCTTACATTACTCCCATGATCTGCAGCCCATCTATTCTTACATTACTCCCATGATCTGCTGCTCATCTATTCTTACATTACTCCCATGATCTGCTGCTCATCTATTCTTACATTACTCCCATGATCTGCTGCTCATCTTACATTACTCCCATGATCTGCTGCTCATCTATTCTTACATTACTCCCATGATCTGCTGCTCATCTTACATTACTCCCATGATCTGCTGCTCATCTATTCTTACATTACTCCCATGATCTGCTGCTCATCTATTCTTACATTACTCCCATGATCTGCTGCTCATCTTACATTACTCCCATGATCTGCTGCTCATCTTACATTACTCCCATGATCTGCTGCTCATCTATTCTTACATTACTCCCATGATCTGCTGTCCATCTATTCTTACATTACTCCCATGATCTGCTGCCCATCTCTTCTTACATTACTCCCATGATCTGCTGCTCATCTATTCTTACATTACTCCCATGATCTGCTGCTCATCTTACATTACTCCCATAATCTGCTGCCCATCTATTCTTACATTACTCCTATGATCTGCTGCCCATCTATTCTTACATTACTCCCATGATCTGCTGCTCATCTATTCTTACATTACTCCCATCATCTGCTGTCCATCTCTTCTTACATTACTCCCATGATCTGCTGCTCATCTATTCTTACATTACTCCCATGATCTGCTGCTCATCTAATCTTACATTACTCCCATGATCTGCTGCCCATCTTACATTACTCCCATCATCTGCTGCTCATCTATTCTTACATTACTCCCATGATCTGCTGCTCATCTATTCTTCCATTACTCCCATGATCTGCTGCTCATCTATGCTTACATTACTCCCATGATCTGCTGCTCATCTAATCTTACATTACTCCCATGATCTGCTGCCCATCTTACATTACTCCCATAATCTGCTGCCCATCTATTCTTACATTACTCCCATGATCTGCTGCTCATCTATTCTTACATTACTCCCATAATCTGCTGCCCATCTATTCTTACATTACTCCCATGATCTGCTGCTCATTTATTCTTACATTACTACCATCATCTGCTGCCCATCTATTCTTACATTCCTCCCATGATCTGCTGCCCATCTATTCTTACATTACTCCCATGATCTGCTGCTCATCTAATCTTACATTACTCCCATGATCTGCTGCCCATCTTACATTACCCCCATCATCTGCTGCTCATCTATTCTTACATTACTCCCATCATCTGCTGCCCATCTATTTTTACATTCCTCCCATGATCTGCTGCCCATCTATTCTCCCATTACTCCCATGATCTGCTGTCCATCTCTTCTTACATTACTCCCATGATCTGCTACTCATCTATTCTTACATTACTCCCACGATCTGCTGCCCATCTATTCTTCCATTACTCCCATGATCTGCTGCTCATCTATTCTTACATTACTACCATGATCTGCTGTCCATCTATTCTTACATTACTCCCATGATCTGCTGCTCATCTATTCTTACATTACTCCCATGATCTACTGCCCATCTTACATTACTCCCATGATCTGCTGTCCATCTATTCTTACATTACTCCCATCATCTGCTGCCCATCTATTCTTACATTCCTCCCATGATCTGCTGCCCATCTTACATTACTCCCATGATCTGCTGCCCATCTATTCTTACATTACTTCCATGATGTGCTGCTCATCTATTCTTACATTACTGCCATGATCTGCTGTCCATTTATTCTTACATTACTCCCATGATCTGCTACCCGTCTATTCTTACATTACTCCCATGATCTGCTGCCCATCTATTCTTACATTACTCCCATGATCTGCTGTCCATCTATTCTCCCATTACTCCCATGATCTGCTGCCCATTTATTCTTACATTACTCCCATGATCTGCTACCCGTCTATTCTTACATTACTCCCATGATCTGCTGCCCATCTATTCTTACATTACTCCCATGATCTGCTGTCCATCTATTCTTACATTACTCCCATGATCTGCTGCTCATCTATTCTTACATTACTCCCATCATCTGCTGCCCATCTATTCTTACATTACTCCCATGATCTGCTGCTCATCTATTCTTCCATTACTCCCATGATCTGCTGCTCATCTATTCTTACATTACTCCCATGATCTGCTGCTCATCTATTCTTACATTACTCCCATGATCTGCTGCTCATCTATTCTTACATTACTCCCATGATCTGCTGCCCATCTTACATTACTCCCATCATCTGCTGCTCATCTATTCTTACATTACTCCCATGATCTGCTGCTCATCTATTCTTCCATTACTCCCATGATCTGCTGCTCATCTATTCTTACATTACTCCCATGATCTGCTGCTCATCTAATCTTACATTACTCCCATGATCTGCTGCCCATCTTACATTACTCCCATCATCTGCTGCTCATCTATTCTTACATTACTCCCATGATCTGCTGCTCATCTATTCTTACATTACTCCGATGATCTGCTGCCCATCTATTCTTACATTACTCCCATGATCTGCTGCTCATCTTACATTACTCCCATAATCTGCTGCCCATCTATTCTTACATTACTCCCATGATCTGCAGCCCATCTATTCTTACATTACTCCCATGATCTGCTGCTCATCTATTCTTACATTACTCCCATGATCTGCTGCTCATCTATTCTTACATTACTCCGATGATCTGCTGTCCATCTATTCTTACATTACTCCCATGATCTGCTGCTCATCTTACATTACTCCCATAATCTGCTGCCCATCTCTTCTTACATTACTCCCATGATCTGCTGCTCATCTATTCTTACATTACTCCCATGATCTGCTGCTCATCTTACATTACTCCCATAATCTGCTGCCCATCTATTCTTACATTACTCCCATGATCTGCAGCCCATCTATTCTTACATTACTCCCATGATCTGCTGCTCATCTATTCTTACATTACTCCCATGATCTGCTGCTCATCTATTCTTACATTACTCCCATGATCTGCTGCTCATCTTACATTACTCCCATGATCTGCTGCTCATCTATTCTTACATTACTCCCATGATCTGCTGCTCATCTTACATTACTCCCATGATCTGCTGCTCATCTATTCTTACATTACTCCCATGATCTGCTGCTCATCTATTCTTACATTACTCCCATGATCTGCTGCTCATCTTACATTACTCCCATGATCTGCTGCTCATCTTACATTACTCCCATGATCTGCTGCTCATCTATTCTTACATTACTCCCATGATCTGCTGTCCATCTATTCTTACATTACTCCCATGATCTGCTGCCCATCTCTTCTTACATTACTCCCATGATCTGCTGCTCATCTATTCTTACATTACTCCCATGATCTGCTGCTCATCTTACATTACTCCCATAATCTGCTGCCCATCTATTCTTACATTACTCCTATGATCTGCTGCCCATCTATTCTTACATTACTCCCATGATCTGCTGCTCATCTATTCTTACATTACTCCCATCATCTGCTGTCCATCTCTTCTTACATTACTCCCATGATCTGCTGCTCATCTATTCTTACATTACTCCCATGATCTGCTGCTCATCTAATCTTACATTACTCCCATGATCTGCTGCCCATCTTACATTACTCCCATCATCTGCTGCTCATCTATTCTTACATTACTCCCATGATCTGCTGCTCATCTATTCTTCCATTACTCCCATGATCTGCTGCTCATCTATTCTTACATTACTCCCATGATCTGCTGCTCATCTAATCTTACATTACTCCCATGATCTGCTGCCCATCTTACATTACTCCCATGATCTGCTGCCCATCTATTCTTACATTACTCCCATGATCTGCTGCTCATCTATTCTTACATTACTCCCATAATCTGCTGCCCATCTATTCTTACATTACTCCCATGATCTGCTGCTCATTTATTCTTACATTACTACCATCATCTGCTGCCCATCTATTCTTACATTCCTCCCATGATCTGCTGCCCATCTATTCTTACATTACTCCCATGATCTGCTGCTCATCTAATCTTACATTACTCCCATGATCTGCTGCCCATCTTACATTACCCCCATCATCTGCTGCTCATCTATTCTTACATTACTCCCATCATCTGCTGCCCATCTATTTTTACATTCCTCCCATGATCTGCTGCCCATCTATTCTCCCATTACTCCCATGATCTGCTGTCCATCTCTTCTTACATTACTCCCATGATCTGCTACTCATCTATTCTTACATTACTCCCACGATCTGCTGCCCATCTATTCTTCCATTACTCCCATGATCTGCTGCTCATCTATTCTTACATTACTACCATGATCTGCTGTCCATCTATTCTTACATTACTCCCATGATCTGCTGCTCATCTATTCTTACATTACTCCCATGATCTACTGCCCATCTTACATTACTCCCATGATCTGCTGTCCATCTATTCTTACATTACTCCCATCATCTGCTGCCCATCTATTCTTACATTCCTCCCATGATCTGCTGCCCATCTTACATTACTCCCATGATCTGCTGCCCATCTATTCTTACATTACTTCCATGATGTGCTGCTCATCTATTCTTACATTACTGCCATGATCTGCTGTCCATTTATTCTTACATTACTCCCATGATCTGCTACCCGTCTATTCTTACATTACTCCCATGATCTGCTGCCCATCTATTCTTACATTACTCCCATGATCTGCTGTCCATCTATTCTCCCATTACTCCCATGATCTGCTGCCCATTTATTCTTACATTACTCCCATGATCTGCTACCCGTCTATTCTTACATTACTCCCATGATCTGCTGCCCATCTATTCTTACATTACTCCCATGATCTGCTGTCCATCTATTCTTACATTACTCCCATGATCTGCTGCTCATCTATTCTTACATTACTCCCATCATCTGCTGCACATCTATTCTTACATTACTCCCATGATCTGCTGCTCATCTATTCTTCCATTACTCCCATGATCTGCTGCTCATCTATTCTTACATTACTCCCATGATCTGCTGCTCATCTATTCTTACATTACTCCCATGATCTGCTGCTCATCTATTCTTACATTACTCCCATGATCTGCTGCCCATCTTACATTACTCCCATCATCTGCTGCTCATCTATTCTTACATTACTCCCATGATCTGCTGCTCATCTATTCTTCCATTACTCCCATGATCTGCTGCTCATCTATTCTTACATTACTCCCATGATCTGCTGCTCATCTAATCTTACATTACTCCCATGATCTGCTGCCCATCTTACATTACTCCCATCATCTGCTGCTCATCTATTCTTACATTACTCCCATGATCTGCTGCTCATCTATTCTTCCATTACTCCCATGATCTGCTGCTCATCTATTCTTACATTACTCCCATGATCTGCTGCTCATCTAATCTTACATTACTCCCATGATCTGCTGCCCATCTTACATTACTCCCATAATCTGCTGCCCATCTATTCTTACATTACTCCCATGATCTGCTGCTCATCTATTCTTACATTACTCCCATCATCTGCTGCTCATCTATTCTTACATTACTCCCATGATCTGCTGTCCATCTATTCTTACATTACTCCCATGATCTGCTACTCATCTATTCTTACATTACTACCATCATCTGCTGCCCATCTATTCTTACATTCCTCCCATGATCTGCTGCCCATCTATTCTTACATTACCCCCATCATCTGCTGCTCATCTATTCTTACATTACTCCCATCATCTGCTGCCCATCTATTCTTACATTCCTCCCATGATCTGCTGCCCATCTATTCTCCCATTACTCCCATGATCTGCTGTCCATCTCTTCTTACATTACTCCCATGATCTGCTACTCATCTATTCTTACATTACTCCCATGATCTGCTGCCCATCTATTCTTCCATTACTCCCATGATCTGCTGCTCATCTATTCTTACATTACTACCATGATCTGCTGTCCATCTATTCTTACATTACTCCCATGATGTGCTGCTCATCTATTCTTACATTACTCCCATCATCTGCTGCCCATCTATTCTTACATTCCTCCCATGATCTGCTGCCCATCTTACATTACTCCCATGATCTGCTGCCCATCTATTCTTACATACTCCCATGATCTGCTGCTCATCTATTCTTACATTACTGCCATGATCTGCTGTCCATTTATTCTTACATTACTCCCATGATCTGCTGCTCATCTATTCTTACATTACTCCCATGATCTGCTGCTCATCTATTCTTACATTACTGCCATGATCTGCTGTCCATCTATTCTTACATTCCTCCCATGATCTGCTGCCCATCTTACATTACTCCCATGATCTGCTGTCCATCTATTCTTACATTACTCCCATGATCTGCTACCCGTCTATTCTTACATTACTCCCATGATCTGCTGCCCATCTATTCTTACATTACTCCCATGATCTGCTGTCCATCTATTCTCCCATTACTCCCATGATCTGCTGCCCATTTATTCTTACATTACTCCCATGATCTGCTACCCGTCTATTCTTACATTACTCCCATGATCTGCTGCTCATCTATTCTTACATTACTCCCATGATCTGCTGCCCATCTATTCTTACATTACTCCCATGATCTGCTGCCCATCTTAGATTACTCCCATAATCTGCTGCCCATCTATTCTTACATTACTCCCATGATCTGCTGTCCATCTATTCTTACATTACTCCCATGATCTGCTGTCCATCTATTCTTACATTACTCCCATGATCTGCTGCCCATCTTACATTACTCCCATGATCTGCTGCTCATCTATTCTTACATTACTCCCATGATCTGCTGCTCATCTATTCTTACATTACTCCCATGATCTGCTGCCCATCTCTTCTTACATTACTCCCATGATCTGCTGCTCATCTATTCTTACATTACTCCCATGATCTGCTCCCCATCTATTCTTACAATGCTCCCAGCTCTCTGTCGAGTTGATTCACTGACGCCGTGACGCTGTACATTGAGTTACACAACCCTGCTCTGCAAATTCATAACGTAGTAACTGTTTACTTGAAAAAGTAAGCAGTTACTGCCGTCTAGATTGCGGTATAGTGACTCGTTGACCAGACTTAGTCTCTGAAACCAGTCTTAGTCTGACCAGGGCATCGATTGCCAGCGAAGTAAAGCCAGGGCAGGTGATTATGGGGTAAGTACAGGCCTACCATGTCTGCACCCTCACTTCCCATTCTGTATAGATGCTATCAGCGAGGGACCCCAATACAGCTCTGCAAAGCACAAAGCACAGTATCTGCTCACTTGTAAAGTTAGCAGATACTGCCTTTTTATTTTGCACATCAGGCTTTCAAAATATATTCAACCAGCGCTGATTGAACCAGCCTCGATGGTCATTCTACATCCAATAAACACAAGACATCAAACCAATGTTGGCTTAATGTTGGTCCAGCGTCGCAGGCGGTGGACCAACACTAAGCCAACATTTGTTTAACATCAACAGCTGGGTAGTTCTGAGGCAGCACATCCAGACAGAGTTGGCTTGACGTTGGCCAACAGTCGGCGACGCTGCGTCAATCGTAAGCCTCCCAACCACCACACATTTATCCAGGGTTTGTTGAATGTTAGCCGGATTGCTTACTAAAATTGCGTAAGTCTTTTAAATTTTAGGTTGCGCATTTACCATTTAAAAAAAGAAATACGATTAAAATTTAATTTTGTCCATCGATGTCCAAAATAAAAAAATAAAAAATAACATTAAATCTCATTATTATTTCTCTTTTAACTGGTAAATACACAACCCAAAATTTAAAAGACTTATGCAATTCAAGTTTTTGGACATTTTGAAAACTTAAAACCACATCAAGGTGCCAAAATAAAAATGATGATTTTTGCCAGTTTTTGGTTCACCCCGTGTTGGTTTAACGTTAGCCCACGGACTATGACGCTGGGCCAACATTAAACCAACATCGGTTAAATTAGTGCTATACACCAAACAAGATAATTAATGTGTAAGTCGTGATGGGATACTCTCTCGCACTGCACGTAGTATATGCAACCTTGCAGCACGGGTTCTGACCTTAAACATCAGAATCTGACATCTATTGACGTCAGATTCTGACATCTAAAGTCACCCCGGCACTGCGAGAGTAAATATTTATAATGATCGTAGACCCATAACATAGGTATTCAAATGAAGCAGAAAGACCTAACTAAAACATTTATGACGATTTCAAATTAACAAAAACCCTTTGATCTCTTAGTTAATACAAAAATATTTCAGCGTTGCAAGGGTGTATATAACTGATGATCATTCTGACATCTAAAGTCAACTGCGAGAGTAAATATTTATAATGATCGTAGACCCGTACCATAGGTATTCAAATGAAGCAGAAAGAGCTAACTAAAACATTTATGATGATTTCAAATTGAAAAAAATCCTTTGGTCTCCATGGTTTATACAAAAATATGACGGAGTTGTAAGGCTTACCCCAGCCTTGCCGTGTCGTCCTCTCTGAGGCCGTGGATGAATGTATTTGCTTTGCCCGAGAAATCAAACATGGCGGTGACTGAGAGCGATCCCAATCCCAAGGTCCGAAAAATGTCCATAACTTTTTAAAGACTGTGCTACCTCTGAACTGAGCATGCGGGCATGGAGCTGAAATGTTACTGATTCTAAAAAAACTAATTTTGACCTGATTACTCCCCCATGTTTTCCGATATGACAGTCCAAAGAAATGTCCCACGAGTTTGTACACGGTCAATATGTGGCTGAAACCTGTTTCAGCCACTGGGGCTCACCCCAGCCCTGGCTGTGTGGTGAGGGATATGCTCCCGCTCACTGCAGTTACTGCTGTATTACAGGTCCCGTGTCTGGATCACAGTCATCACCCACAACTGGAGGTGCCACAGTCTGAACCCGCATAAAAACGTGCGCAACTTACTGTGGGCGCTTATTTCTCAGACTTAGTCGCGATAGATCAGGTCAATAATAATCTTATTAGAATCAGCAGCATCTCACAAACATTGACGCATGCGCAGCTCGTTTCACACCGCGTGGTTCAAATGTTGTGACATTTTTTCGACCTCTGGGTGGCGATCCCTCTCAGTCACAGCCATGTGAAAAACGTCCATTATTCCGGATGAAACGACCATGGCAGTCCACAGCCCACACATTTACTGTGTGGTGTTGTCCACGATTAAGGCATTCAGTATCAAGGCATTCAGTAAACACGACACGGTAAACCAATACCGATTTAATGTTGGCCCGCCGTCTCCGACGTCGGCCCAACATTAAATCGGCATTAATGTATCGTGTTTGCTGGCATATGCAGTTAGCCATCGAGTCCACAGTGAGACCACAGTGAGACCACAGAGATGGTGACGCCAGCACTGGTAGCACATCTCAGGCCAGCATCAGGAGGCAGCATACTGTCACGGAATGCTACATGGCATGGTCTAACTATTAATCTGCAATTATGCACCAAATAGTATATATCAAAGAAGATATATCGATCATGAAATGTCATAATCCGTCATAATAGTGAGATTCTTTGAGACAATATACCGGGTATTTCACAAGAACAGACAGTTTGTCACATTGTCATGGGGATTACGCTTTATTTGAGATATCATTCCTTGTAAAATCGAGTCAGGTCACACCAAGATATTCAGGTCAGGTCATCATAACACACCAAGATAATCTACTGGTGGTCTGTGACGTCACTCACTGCTCCGTGTGACGTCACATTACGTCACATATATCCACACGGGGCACGTAATCCCGCGGATGGATCTGTCAGCGTCGCTTTAATACTGACACTTGTTGCAGATTTCCCGTCTCTGGACCGCGCGGAGGATCCGTGTAGGATACTGAATGACTGAGCAGGATATCAAACTCAAGGTGACACTTTGACCTCTACTGGTGCATAGTGACCTCTTACACACTACAGGACGTTATACACAACCTGGACGAGCGTAGTCACAAGTGAGTAGTGTGTTCTTAGATAAATGTCACCATGTTAACCAATGTTCGTCAATTGAAGCTGGAATTTCTAAAGCAATTTCCAGCTTCAGAGACGAAAAATTAGTTCACACTTTGACCTCTACTGGTGCAAAGTGACCTCTTACACCCTACAGGACGTGATAATACACCGTCTAGACTCCAGAGCGAGTATAATCACAAGTGAGTCTATTCCGAGATTCACATGATTTATGTCGCCATTTTAACCATTATGCTGCTGAATTATCTGTTTCTATTTTCGTCATATGAAGCTGGAATTGCTAACGCAATTTCCAGCTTCAAATGACGAAAAATAGTTTATATATGAGAAATAGATATCTCCAATATTTAATCATTGGTTCAACTAAAACTACTTTATCAAATGTATTGATATTCCTATTGAACTAAAACCTTCTTGACACCATATATACACGGGCCTCGCAGGACAAGGGTTAATAATTTTCACAAGTGAGTGGTGAAGTTGAGTATTGGTATTGAGGTGATCCTTACTGAAACCGATTTTTACTGTCAGACCTGACGTTATTAAGAGTAGGTAAAGTGTTTTTATAAGCCACAAACAAAACGCAATTCGGTCGATCATAACAGACTTCAATTTCATTTGAAACACATACTTATTAGTGGATTAAAAGCAAATATTCTGAAAACTGACTTTTATCAGTATGATGATGAAAAGCTTATCATGCTTATAGACGGGTAGATATATTTAAATAACCACTCGAACCCCCCAAAAATATAACAAAAGGTTTCCCAGCGGTTATCTATCCTACTGGATATAGTGAATGACCAAAAAAGTCTACCAAAATCTGACCAATAAAAGACCGAAAATCCAACATGGCCGCCATTGGCTGTGAAAATCGGTAAAACCATCCTAATTTTACAATTAAACCATGATTTTTGTTAATGATTCATATTTTTAAGTGTTGGGGAACTCATCAGTTACAATAACATTTTGGCAGTGTTAGAAATCTACGATGGCGGTGGGGCTAGGGGGCATAATTCAAGGCCAAAGTTCTATTTATAGGTAAAATAAGAATTTTAAACAAATAAAAGTAGGAGAAGTGTCATACCTTTTTTTCGTTTAATTTTGACTAGAAAATCCATTCCTTATATAACTTTCATGATTCAAGGTCATCTTCAATGTTAAGAGGTCAACTTCAAGGTTAAGTTATCGAAAATATGATTTTTACCAGATAAAGCTAAGAGCATGTGTAATACCTCAATCAAGGATTCTGCCTCCTAGTCCCACCGCCATCCTAGATTTTTGACAATGCCAGAATGTTATTGTAAATAATAAGTTCCCCAACTCTTAAAAACATGTATTATAAACAAGAATCATGGTTTAATTGTAAACGTTTAGGCAACTTAGGATGGTTTTGCCGATTTTTACGGCCAATGGCGGCCATCTTGGATTTTTCGGTTTTGCATGGGTCAGATTTTGGTAGAATTTTATTATTATTCACTATATCCAGTAGGATGGAAAACCGTTGAGAAACCTTTTGTTATAATTTTTGGGGGGTCAGGTGGTATAGCGACCCGTCTATCAAACATGAACCAGTAATAGAAACCGTGAGACAACGGGTCGTTTGTTAACCTTGATAATTCTAATATGTGTATTTGTCAACAACTTAAAGATGAGGGTAGCGAGATCTACAGTTTCAAATTAGTCAACTTCAAAATGGTAACAGATTTTACGCACATCTAGTCTGTGGGCTGTTTTCTATAAAGCCTTAAAGGCTTGAAATAGAATCTCGTCGAACTCCACTAATAATTAGCTTACTTGGTAACAAGAGAAAGATATACATCTTAGCATAAATTATGGAGGGGCGTACCTTTGTAAAAAAATCCAGAAAGGGTGAACCTAGGCAACATTTTCCGCCATCACCAAAGGTATATTTTGTATCATATATCGGCCAATATTACATATATCTCCACATACGAGGTGTCTATACACAGATTTTGATGGCTAAATAAAATTTTAAAGCCAGTCATAGGAGGCTACCTTTGTCAAAGTTGTCCAAAATTGGACAAAACGGTCATTACCGAAAATTATAATTTGTTTCATATATCGGCCCATATTACAGATATATGCAGACATGAGGTGTCTATATTCAGGCTTTGAAGGTCAAACATCATTTTAAAGCCAGTTATAGATTGATAGGGCGATTTATTGCAGCTATTATCTGAGGCCCTACGTTTTTTGGTTGTCAAACATTCCTCGTCTTCAGTCGCCTGCCTCCGTTTAGTCGATATGATTCCATTATAACGTGTTCCAGGTAAAATGTTGATGGGTAGCAGATCTTCTAATACAGTGTAGTATCTATGATAATAATTTTATGTTGGACGAAATCCGATCGGTATTTTTGTCCAGTGCTATTGTATTTGATGGTAGTTCTTCTAATCTTACCACACATATACGGACGCCATCAGCAACAAGCCAGCATTGGACCAGCATCTCATATAGCTTGTAGCTGCCTTTATTATGTCCATTCACGTGAATATTCCCACCAAAGATGATTCGTTGGCCCAGTGCTGTTTTAACGTTGGGCCACTGTCTGCGCCGCTGGCACACCTTTAACACAGCACTCGGCCACCGTCTCTCCTCGGTGTTGAGTTGTGTAACTCAGTCGTTGTTTACTCAGCCAACAATCCGCTGTGAGCGAGGATTCCTCTAATATGTATTGTCAAGAATTCCTGTTTGTCTGTCTTGTCGTGATATTTGTCAAGCAAACAGGCTGATTGACCGCCTCAGTGCAATTAACGTCCCCTTGGATATGAAAGGGTGTATCTGCCACTTTGTAAAGTGGCAGATACACCCTTTCATATCCAATGGGACGTTATACAGAACTGCGATTGATCCAACAGTGAAATGATCTAATTAGTAAATTTATGTTTATTTTTACGGTCGGTATTATGATCCGAAATTTAACTCTTTAAGCGCTGCAATATTGTCATACAAACCATGGAGACTAAAGGGTTTTTCCATTTTGCAATCATCATAAATGTCTTAATTAGCTCTTTCTGCTTCATTTGAATACCTATGTTATGGGTCTACGGCCATTATGAATATTTTACTCTTTTAGTGCGGGGATCGGCTGGAGACGTCAGAACCTGATGTCTATAGAGGACGGATTATGACGTCTAATGTCCGTCCCCGCGCTGAAAGGGTTAGAAACGAATGTACACGGCCCTAGTAGGACACCAGGTAACCCTTCCAGCGCTAAACACGATTAAAATAGTTTTTGATCTGTTATTTTTAAACTGATTAAATCACAGTTACTGGGAACGAAATGTGTGTTTAAACATCAAGATTTTCAAATGTTTTATCTGAAATTAAACAAATATGAGTAATTTTCACCCACTTGAAGTTGTGGGTCGCGGTAGCGAGACACAACTTCAAGTGGGTGAAAATTTAAATTTATCGTAGCGGGCAATGAGTTAACAGTTTAAAGCCAGTGACGGTCGTCTTTCTGGAAGTCGGATTTATCAGACAGCTTTGTTTTCTGCTGTCTGCCTTTCGTGGCATTAAGTGAAGCCACAATCCTCAGTGTTAATGCTGCATTATTTTTGTGTAAACCATGGAGATCAAAGGGTTTTCCAATTTAAAATCATCATAAATGCCTTAGCTAGCTCTTTCCCTTCATTTGCATAACTATATCATTCAAAAAAAATTATAATCATTTCATTGAGGGGTTTGACTTTAGAGGTCAGAATCTGACGTCTATAGATTTTTCCGCCTTAAGACGGTCCCTTGCCTGAATCATTATAAACTTCAGGTAGATATATGCTGATCTATTAAGTAGATAATTCTAGTTATGTACGTTCCCTCGACCAAAGGTGCTCTCACGTGTCGTGTTTTATATGGCTTTCCTTGAGTTGCTCTTGATCTGCCCCCCCCCCCCCTCCCCGCCACACTCCGTAATACGGCTATATATATACCTAATAAAACAAGGTGTGTCATTACAAAAAATACCTATACTGTTGAATTCCAACATGCGCTGCCCGCCAATGGCCATATTAAAATATATCTCTCTCAAAGTGCAAAGTTTTGTTCCTATGCTATAAATTATGCATACATTATATAATTGAAGAAATGGTGTAATGGTCTTGAATCCAGCTAGTCATCATAGAATAGCAGACACTAGACTGTTAACACCAACACAATGATTTAGCTCTTACAAAATTGATACTTTGTATAAACCATGGAGACAAAACAAAAAGAAATGAATCGGGCTTTAGGCCACCTTTGTGCACATATAGGCTAAACTGGGCCAGGAGAACCTCCTGAGGATGATGAGATGATTGAGATGACACTGTCCTGCAGACACACGAAATTCGAGCCCTGGCGGTCTTAGGCCGAGCACGCTACCTCTCGGTCACGGAGACTCCCCACAACACGTGGATGGGGAAGAAACATTTTTGTTTCTTTCAAACCGCTGAGACCGGGAGCCGAACCCCGAACTCTGGCGTGAAAGGCAGCGGTGCTAACCACTACCCTAGGGCCCCCGCCCACCATGGAGACAAAAGTTTTCTTTTAAATTTGAAATCACATTAATGTCACGTATAGCTCTTTTCGCTGAATTTTAATACCTGTGTTAAGGGTCTACTGCTATTATAAATATTTTACTCCTTCAATGCCGGGATCGACTTTAGGCGTCAGAATCTGACGTCTATAGACGTCAGTTTCTGACGTTTAGAGACTGAAAGATTAAGCCTAATTAAAGATACCTAGAATAATACATATCGTCGCCTCGGAGCTAAAGGATCCTATCTGCCACTCTAACGAGTGTCAGATAGGATCCTTTAGCTCCGAGGCGACGATATGTATCTGTCATTGGAGTGTTTCTATTAGGCCTCTTCATAGAAGATCACATATTTGACCACCTTTCGTGCTTATCCAGCCCAGTATGAGTTGTTGAGGCCAGTATGAGTTGTTGAGGCGAGTATGAGTTGTTGAGCAGTATGCGTTGTTGAGGCCAGTATGAGTTGTTGAGGCGAGTATGAGTTGTTTATTCCATTCAGTCAAACTGGTCGAGTTGTGTTGATCCATTAGGGCATCCTAAGCGCCGGATATCACTCAATTTACAACAGACAAGATCCGGTAATCCTGGTAAAATGTGACACAAACCACGCCAGACACCCAGCAAAAACGGCACATTCAGCTGCTGCGGGGTCTAAGTTGGACCAGCGTGGAAATGAAAACAAAACGAAGACATAAATAGTTTTTTTTATTTCATCACACAGGGCGGGGTCCTAGTGCAGTGGTTGAAGCTGCTTGCTTGGAAAGTGGGAGACGCGAGTTCGAGGCCCAGTCTGGCCTTCAAATTTGAAAGAAACAAAATGTTTCTTCCCCTCTCACTGAAAAGATTCAATATTTAATTGTGACGAACCTCCGTGACCGAGAGGTAGCATGCTCGGCCCCGGACAGCCAGGGTTCGAATTTCGAATTCTGTGTCTGGAGGGCAGTGTCATCCCATTCATCCCACCATCCTCAGAAGGTTCTCTTGGTCCAGTTTATCCTATATGTGCTCAAAGGTGGCCTAGAACCCGATTCATTTCATTTTTATATAGAGCCAGTGTCGACATGGAAACAAAAAAAAGACAGAAATCATGTTTTTATTTCATCACACCTGATACCCTTATATTAAATAGTATGGACATACGGTGATCTACTGGTAAATACATTACTATGAGATACGTCATAAAAATGCAATGAATCGGGCTTTAGGCCACCTTTGTGCACATATAGGCTAAACTGGGCCAGGAGAACCTCCTGAGGATGGTGAGATGAATGAGATGACACTGTCCTCCAGACACAGGATTAGAAATTCGAGCCCTGACGGTCTGAGGCCGAGCACGCTATCTCTCGGTCACGGAGGCTCCCCACAATACTGATTGTGAGATACGTGATACAGCACCAATTAATATACGGTGAAATTCCGTTAAAGAGTATGACGATACGTGAATACGGTTGCATAGCATACAATTACTGTGATAATAAGAGCATACGGCGATATACCGTTAAATAAGGTGCATATAAGTGGTTTTATCTGGTGATTGCAGAACATCTTATGATTTATTCATCACAGCAATCGTGACTATCAGATTGTGACGGGATTGGGGAAACAGGAGACATTGGCCCAATGCTGTTTTAATGCTGGGCCACCGGCTACAACACTGATACAACATTAAAACAGCATTGCATCAACACCTCGTGTTTGCTAGGATATAGGGTGACTATTGTGACGTCTCTATGGGGTTTATTCGGTCAACTCAGCAAACACACGCAGATTCGATGTTGGCCCATCGTTTACGAGGCTGGGCCAGCATTGAATCAGCGTGTGTTAAATACCTCATGTATAAGTCGCGCGTCTTTTATACCGCTATAACCCGCGCGTCCTCTAGCCCACTATAAGCCGCGCGTCCTCTAACCTGAATAATACATGACGGATTAGTTAGGCAGCAAATTGACTTTTAAATTGCGGGGTGGACATTGCTGACTGTGGGCCGGACCAACAGACAACGCGCTGGCGAGACGGTCTGCCAACGTCTGCCATGCTGGCCCACCACTCCGCCACCACTCTGTCAGCATCCCTGACCAGGGGACATGTCGTCAGCGATGTAGCGACGAGTTTGGTCAGGACCGGAATACAAATTAACACGATCATTCCATTGAATAGATATCCCTCCTATAGTACATGGCAGAGCCTTATCCCTATTAGCGTCCCAGTAGTGAAACTTAGATCCCCTCCTATAGTAGCCTATTCCACAGCCTTATCCTTATTATCGCCCAGGAATTTCTACTCATTTTCATTACAGCAATTCCCGTCAATTTGTCTTATTTACTCACTGCTTACTTACTTACATTACTTACGCACTTATTTATTCAGTATTGTGGGGAGCCCCCGTGGCCGAGAGGTAGCGTGCTCGGCCTCAGACCTCCAGGGTTTGAATTTTGAATCCTGTGTCTGTAGGGCAGTGTCATCTCACTCATGTCACCATCCTCAGGAGGTTCTCCTGGCCCAATTTAGACGGTATGTGCACAAAAATGGCCTAAAGCCCGATTCATTTCATTTTTCTCTTATTTACCCACTTACAGTTGTCTCGCGCTAAACTATAAGTGGGCAAAAATTACTCAATTGCTTAATTTGAGACAAACATTTGCAAATAAAAATGTTGAAACACTAATGGTTGATCACTTTTAATTTGACGGCGACTATTGCTTAGCGCTTAAAGGGTTGTAGCTTGATTAACCCTTTCACCACTGATCACGTCTTAACCCTTGCAGCGCGGAATTTAAAAAAACCTTGAATACAAAAGTGTTCTTTTTCAATTTGAAATCTTCATAAATGTCTTAGTTAGCTCTTTCTGATTAATTTGAATACTTATGTTATGGGTCTACGGACATTAGAAATATGTCGGACATAAGAAAATCTCAAGAAATAGCCAAGTATAATATACCGGAATAAGTACATACCTATCCTAGTGTGCCAAATACGACACCGTGCCATATCACACTGAGCGATGGGTGGTACATACGACATTGGGCAATATCACACTGAGCGATAGGTGGTATATACGACACCGTGCCATATCACACTGAGCGACGGGTGGTACATACGACATTCGGCAATATCACACTGAGCGATAGGTGGTATATACGACACCGTGCCATATAAAACTCAGCGACGGGTGGTACATACGACATTGGGCAATATCACACTGAGCGATGGGTGGTACATACGACATTGTGCCATATAACACTCAGCGACGGGTGGTACATACGACATTGTGGCATATCACACTAAGCGATGGGTGGTACATACGACATTGTGGCATATCACACTGAGCGATGGGTGGTACATACGACATTGTGGCATATCACACTGAGCGATGGGTGGTACATACAACATTGTGCCATATCACACTAAGCGA
The DNA here is from genome assembly GCA_964017125.1 of Flabesymbios commensalis. Taxonomy (NCBI): domain Eukaryota; kingdom Metazoa; phylum Annelida; class Polychaeta; order Terebellida; family Flabelligeridae; genus Flabesymbios; species Flabesymbios commensalis. Next base: position 109,522,669 of record OZ024904.1, on the reverse strand, counting down.
TGGGTGGTACATACGACATTGTGCTAGATCACACTGAGCGATGGGTGGTACATACGACATTGTGCCATATCACACTAAGCGATGGGTGGTACATACGACATTGTGGCATATCACAGTGAGCGATGGGTGGTGCATACGACACTGTGCCATATCAGTCTGAGCGATGGGTGGTACATTCGACATTGTGCCATATCAGTCTGAGCGATGGGTGGTACATTCGACATTGTGCCATATCACACTGAGCGATGGGTGGTACATACAACATTGTGCCATATCTCACTAAGCAATGGGTGGTACATAAGGCATTGTGCCATATCACACTAAGCAAAGGGTGGTACTTTCGACATTGTGCCATATCACACTAAGCAAAGGGTGGTACTTTCGACATTGTGCCATATCACACTGAGCGATGGGTGGTACATACAACATTATGCCATATCTCACTAAGCCATGGGTGGTACATACGACATTGTGCCATATCACACTAAGCGATGGGTGGTACATACGACATTGTGCCATATCACACTAAGCGATGGGTGGTACATACGACATTGTGCTATATCATACTGAGCGATGGGTGGTACATACGACATTGTGCTATATCACACTAAGCGATGGGTGGTACATACGACATTGCGCCATATCACACTGAGCGATGGGTGGTACATACGACATTGTGCCATATCACACTAAGCGATGGGCGGTACATACGACATTGTGCTATATCACACTGAGCGATGGGTGGTACATACAACATTGTGCTATATCACACTAAGAGATGGGTGGTACATACGACATTGTGCCATATCACACTGAGCGATGGTGGTACATACGACATTGTGCCATATCACACTAAGCGATGGGTGGTACATACGACATTGTGCTATATCACACTGAGCGATGGGTGGTACATACGACATTGTGCTATATCACACTAAGGGATGGGTGGTACATACGACATTGTGCCATATCACACTGAGCGATGGGTGGTACATACGACATTGTGCCATATCACACTGAGCGATGGGTGGTACATACGACATTGTGCCATACAACACTTCAATAGGACACTATAAAGACCGTGAACCCCTAAAGCTCTGAATATTTTTGCACAGGTCATGTAGACCAGAGAGTATTTTCAATTTTAAATCATCATAAATGTCTTGGTTATTTGAATACCTATGTCATGGGTCTACAGCCAGTATAACTTTTTAATTCTTTCATTCTGCGGATCGACTTTAGACGTCATAATCTGACGTCTATAGACGTCAGATTATGACGACTAAAGTCGGTCCCCACACTGAAAGGGTTCTGTACGTGGAGATGACCATTTGCTCACCACTTGACCTCAGATTCTACTTTACGTATAGGATAAAACCCGAGGAGTTTAACATTCTTAGCTGTGAAAAGGTTCGAGGCCGAAAGCCGAGGCCTTTTCGCAGCTGAGAATGTAGAGGTCCGGGGGGTTTAACTGACTTAAAACACATCCGCCCATAATGAGAGGCCGTCATAATCAACAGCTCGGTCACACCTGACTCATTTTAATAACATAGGCCTACCATGATAATTGGTCCGAACTAGGTCAGCAATAACTCTCCATTCGCGGCTTAGAATGTCGTGGTGGGACAAAAAAAATACTTAGTGGTGTGTTTTAAACCCTTTAAGCCCTCATGATGCATTAAATCATCATTTCACATCCCTGAAAACAGACTTAATTTCCCTACAACCAAGGGTTTTAGAATGGAAATTTCCATGAGACTGGTTTACCAATACGTGGTAATTTTTTTTAATTTTTAAACAACATCAAATCATGTTCATCCACTACAAGTCGAGAATTGCGACAGCAATTCGCGGCTTGTAGTGGATAAAGATGACAATGGTAACTAGGGGAGCGGCCAGGACCCTAATTTTTCGAGTTTAATTAGCCCTCCTGGCATCAGGCTGAAATATGTCTCAAATGAAAGAGGAGACCCTACTGGTAAGTTTTTGCCCTGTTGGCATTGCTACATCCCGGGGGTTACCATGGCAACGGGGGTGTAAACAAACCCTTTCAAAACCTTCCTAATCCTAATAACTGACCAGTTTCCCCCATGTAATTTACTTGTTGTCAAAGAAATTCATAACATTTATAACATATCTCCACAATAATTGATTTTCATCGTATGAAATAACAAAATTGTATGCATTCTTCACAACAAAAACATAATTTGTATAATTCTGAATGTTTTTCACATTTAAAGTGTTGCCATGGCAACTGTGTTATTACCAATTATTGTGCTATAACAAATGATAATTTTTTCTATGTTACTTTTCATCTACTCAACATAAAAACACAAACAATGTGTCAAATTGAAGGTAATTTATTTTTCTTTACCATGGTAGTTTTAAGATATCAAAATATATAATTACTATATGCCTTATTTGCATAAATGCATACGCTATAATGTCAAAACTGACAAGTTGTCACCACCTATTTAATTCGTGATATATATTACACTTGTAAACAAACCCTTTCAAAACTCTCCTAAACCGAATTACTGACCAGTTTCTCCCGTGTGATTTATTTGTAGTCACATCAATTGATTTTGCTGTAATTATATAACATAATTTTATGAACTTTTCACAACAAAGACATAATCTGAATAATTCTGAGCGTTTTTTACATTAAAAGTGTTACCATAGCAACCACATTCTTATCAATTATCGTGTTATACTAAAGGGTGATGTTTTCTATGTTACTTTACACCTACTAAACATAAAAACACAAACAATGTTTCAAATTAAAGGTTATTTAATTTCCTGTAATATAGCAGTTTTAACATGCATATTATATAATTATCATATGCCTTATTTGCATAAATGCATACATTATAGCTTTAAAAGGAACAATTTATCACATTCTTCTTAATTCATGATATATATTACACGTGGTCATTATTTGTGGCTCTTATTTGCAAACTACTCGGCATACAAATACAAACAAGGTATAAAAGTATAGGAAATTCACTGTGGCATATATGTATTATATTCAAACATGCAAATGAGCTCATTGGCATATACCTAATTTGCATGCATGTCTAATATTTCATAATGAATAAACACATATTAATCAGTATATTTAATGTCACTAAATCATTTTTAACACTTATTATTACATTATATTTTGAAGTGTCTACAGATAATTGTCGGTTGAAAATTAAAGTTGAAACTTAACACAGTATTGTCGCACAAACGATAATAATAGATGTACTTTACAGTCATTTTAAACGATTGATCAAGTTTAAATTTACATAATATTTTTAATTCGGAAAAATCAGTTATTTTGACTAAAATCTTCCATTATACAATAATGTTTTCGGGTGTAGTACATCCCATGCATTGATAAAATGATTATGATTATTTAGGCTCCATAGACGATGTTTTGCTCTTTCCAGTAAAAAAAACAGCTATAACCTACCCACTAAGGTAAGAGGACTGCCAAAATACATTGTACACCATTATCCACACGTAGATGTCGCTCAGTTAAACAGATAAATGAATGACTATGAATGACTATAGGCCTACACTGCATAATAAAGTATTTAAATTCCACTTATATCTGAAACATTTTGACATTTTGTTGATATGGATATTATAGCACACAGTTTTAAGTATGCGCTACACGATAGGCATGGTTTAAAAGTAATTTGAGAGGTCAAAGTCAAGGTCATCTGAGGTAGCAAAAGTGAAAAAAATCTGATATTTAGATTAAAACATCATAATTTACAATATGCCATTATAGTATATGTTTATCACCAATTAATAATTTTATCGTTACTTTGTTTGTTTTTTCGAATGCAATTCACTCCAGGACATAACACAATACTGATTTTGACTATCACAGTCGGTTACTTTTCAAGACAACAAAAAATACTTCTGTGCCTAACTTATGCTAAGGGTGTTGTCGTAGACGCGGTATACAATCGCCGAGTAACCTTTGCATAATTTTTAAAGTGTTTTTTTTACATATTTTGTTGATATTAATCGTTCTCTTTTTATATCATATGCTGATATTGATGCTATATGACATAGGTTGAAGTATACACATGATTTGAATGTCATCTGAGGTAAATGTCAAGGTCAAACTTATGGAATTGGAAAAATAACATAATTATATCCTCATAGTCATGATAGTGGAATGTATGAAACATAGAAATGAACCGAAGGCGGTGACATCTTCAAGAAACGTTGCTGTTAACTAGGCCTAACATTACTGAGCCAAAACTCCACTCCCTGGCAAAAAATTATAAAGGAAGCAGGTGTCAACTTATCCCCGGGGGAAGCCTCCTACTGAATATATCATGAAATATATGTGCGATACAGAAATATTTGGATTTTGTTGGGACGTTTGTAAAAATTGGCTCAACTGACCCCGCTTCCCCCACTCAACTCCGGGCAATATGTCACTGGTTATGTATTTCTAACAGGGAATTAGAAAATCTATGATTTCTAAAATAATTATCAAACGTTTATCAATGGGAATTTAGTGAAAATGAGAAAATTTAGGATGACCGCCATTTTGTAAAAAAAAAAGCATTTCCCCATTCTTTTTTTGTAATAAAAGACTCAACTATATGATTCAAACACCAAATCATATGCCTTGTGACAACGAAAACAATAAAAATCTCGATAAAAATATCGTATCTATATCAATGAGAAAAATAAACCCCTGTGTCTACACTCGATTAAAATACAATTTTACATTTGAATGAAAGTAATTATATATGTTACTATTAGATTTGATAGCGTTTATGCAGCAGCACTTTATCAGAATATCACTTTATCAATATTGTAGCCTCGGCCATATATTCCACTGGTTAAATATTTTAAAAATTATCTCGCTCAAAATTGAAAGTGATTTCACTCACTGAAAAATACACCTTGTCCGTTGGCATATTGATCTTAGCCATTCGAAAAGTCATCTCGGCTACAGAAAATAATTATCTGAGCAAATGAGAAAGTGATCTCAACCAGTGACAATAAACTGATCTCGCTCGGTGAAAAAGTGACCTTTGCCAGGCCAGTGAGAAAGTGATATCGTCAATTAAAAATGATCTTAGCGAGCGAAAAATATATCTCAGCCGAAATGAAAGAGATAGTGACTACTAGAAAAGTAATCTAAGCCATTGTAAAAAATCATCTAAATCAGTTAAAAAGTGATCTCAGCCAGTAAACAAATGATCTAGGCCAGTGAAACAGTTATCTCAACGGATGAAGAAAAAATATTTCGACCAACGAACAAGTGATCACAGCCAGGGCAAAAGTAATCTCAGGCACCGGAAAAATGACCTCAACCAATGAATATTTGATCACAATCAGCGAAAAGTGATATTGGACAGTGAATGAGTTATCTAAGCCAGTAAAAAGAGATCTGAACCAGTACAAACGTTTTCACATCCAGTGAAGAGTGATGTTAGCCAGTAAAAGGTATTGCCAATGATCTCGACTTCCGAAAAAAGTGATCTTTAGAGCCATTGAATAGGTAATCATGTTTCATTGAGCTGTCAGTCACTATAAAAGTGATATCGGCCATTGAAAAGGCGATATAATTAAACAATCTAAGTAAATTCAAACGGTTGCAAACAGACTTCGGCCCAAAAGAAAATGATTCCAGTTAATGGAACTGTGGTCTTGGTCAGTGAAAAAGTGATTTCAGTCAGTGAAGAAAGGATCTCGGCCAGTGATAAAGCGATCTAGGCCAGTGAAAAAAAGTGATCTTATACAATCAAAAGTGATTTCGGCCAACAAAAAGTGATCTGAAACACTCAAAATATGATCTCAGTCAGTGGGAGGGTCATATCGGCCCATGAAAAAGTGATCTCAGCCATCGAAAATGTGATCTCGACCAGTAAAAAGTGATTGCAGCCAGTGAAGAAGTGATCGCTGTCGGCGAAAAATGATTTCGGCCAGTGAAAAAGTAATCTCAGTCACTGAAAAAATAACCTCGACCAGCGAATATGTGATCTCAACCAACAAAATTTGATTTTGGCTAGAGAAAAGGTGAGTTTAGCCAGTTAAAAAGCGTTCTACGCTAGTGAAAACATGATCTCAGACAATGAAAAGTGAAGTACGTAACCGAAGAAGTGATCTCAGCCAGTAAAAAATGATTTCAGCCAGTAAACGAAAGTGATATCAGCCATTCAAAAAAAAGTAGCTTGACACTTAAAAAGTTATCTAAGCCATCCAAGTGATATCTGCTGTTGAAAAGGTTATCACGGCCTTTGAAAAAGTGATATCAGCTGGTAATTAAGTGATTTCAGCCCGCGAAAATGTGAAGTCGGTCACAGAAAAATATATTTCGACCAGTAAAAAGTGATTTCAGTGAAAGGAAAAGTAATATTGGTCATTGAAAAAGCGGTCGCAGTCAGTGAAAAGTGTTCTATGTCAGTAAAAAATGATCTCGGCCAGTCTCTAAGTGATTTCTGTGGGTGTAAAAGTAATCTGGGCCTATGAAAAAGGGATCTCTGCGAACAATAGGTACAGTGTTATTATATGTATACATAATTTGAAGGATTCCAGTACAATAGTGATATATTTACAAAGGTTGTTCAATTATAGTATGCTTGCACTGTTTGTTAATTTACTTAATGTAATGGTTGATGGGCCGATAGTAAAGATTATTTGTATGAATTTGCTTCCCGATATTTTAAAATGTGAGCAATCCATATTAAAATGAAAATCACTCGCACATCAGGTACATTTTTTTTGTTATCGGGGCATACCTTTATGTTATTCGTTTTCAAACGGAAGGTTATTATAGCTTAAAGCGACATAATCAGGCTAAAATCATAAAAAAACAGTATTTTTATTTTCCTTATTAATATGGTCATATGATGATTTTAGCCTGATTTTGTCGCTTTAAAGTTGTTAAATAGTCTGCAATTTTTAAATTTGATGTGAATAGTGCATTGCTGGGGTCCATTATTGTCTAAACTGGTCTGATAATATTTGCTTAATTTGCTGCTTAAAACAGTTCTTATTACTACAAAAGGATAATTTGGCTGCTTCCTTTATCATACAAATAAAGCGTTTTGGGGCTTTAATTTACCGCTGTAATTGAAAATCAGATATCCTGTGCTTGCATTTTTAAGTGAAAATCGACTGTTTTATGTATGGCTCCTAAAATTTTCTCGTTCTTATATAACTTATATTGGAATAGTACGTGCACGTACTTATATTCGAAATTTACTACGTGCACAACTGTGTAGCTCTCTGCTCAGCCATGTACTGCAGGTAATATGTATCGAATTTTAGAAACCCTTATTAGTATATGTCCATAATAATTAAATAATTTATGAAATTGATCGTGAACACAAACTACATTATTGTTTTCAGCTCTTAACGGGTAGATATTAGGAGAGAATTGCTCCATATATATGCGCCTGCAGTTCAAGCCGTGAACGCTATATAGTGCATAAGTGTGATAGCTGAAAAGAGTTGACAAAGGAGGTGTGATATATGAGAGCTCAGGTAGTGTCAACACTTATTCTCCCGGAGTCACTCACGCAACTTAACTTCAAAGTAACAGTCAGTGATTACTAACGCTAGCTTAGTTTATTTTTAATTGAAATAAAATAATTTAAGAAATTAAAAAAAATATTTTTATGTTCGAGTAATTATAAGTGCATGCACTTATTTTCTTTCGAAAACTAAGTGCATCTTTAAATATAAGTGCATGCACGTTAATGCGCTGGGATACGCGGTAAGTATTTATATTGATCCGTTAGTTTTTATTGTGTATAACCAAAATTAAATGTAGGGATCTCTCGTGTACCTCTTCTTAAAAAAGATTATCTTGGTCGTAGATACGTTGACATTTAGTTCCCACTGTTCACAATAAACACTGATTACATCCAAAAAATGTATGTCTTCTGCTGACTTAGCAACCAACACTGCGTTATCGACGTAATGACGTATGTAAAGTTTGAGGTATTTGATAAGATTCATCAATTCTGTCTTTGGTGATTTTATTGACCATAAACAGCCAACTCCAGCCAATCGAAAAGTGATCTTGGTCATTGAAAAAAGTGATCTCAGCCAGTGAAAAAGTGATCACGACCAGTGATATCAGCTAGCGAAAAAGTGATCTCAACCAGTCGAAAATTGATCAGGACCATTGAAAAAGTGATCCCAGTCAATGAGAAGTGATCTTGGCCTGTCAAAAAGTGATTTAAGCCAGTCAAAATGTGAAAAGGTGAAATCGGTCAATAAACAAGAGATCTCAGCCAGTTGAAATTGATATCGACAAAAATAGATAGTTATTCCAGCTAGTGAAATGTTTATCTCAGCCAGTAAAAAGTGATCTTAGCCATTGAAAAGATGATATCGGACAGTAAAAATGAGATTCTGTCACTCAAAGCGTTTTCCGCAAGATAAAGATCATTCGATTATCTCAGCCAGTAAAGCAAATCGTCATCGAGGTTAGCGCATAAGTTTACCAAATTAAATTTGATTCACTACTCACTGGCGAAGACATAAAAACATTTTTTTTGAGTATCATAACCAAGACCTAATTCTGGATCATCGTACACACATGGATGCGATTTTAAATTTTATTTTAGCATGTTGCCAGATTAGTTCAAAAAGTAATTAGTAAAGGAAGTTTAAAGCCAAAATGCTCGTATAAATAAAGATTTTTAAATAGACGATTATTCCAAGCCATTGTTTTTTTTTTTAATTTTGCGTCGTCGGACGACATTCAATTGAGATGACTTTCAAACCATCTTTATCATGTAGAAGAGTAGATATTGGATATACGTGAAATTAAAAAAAATCCTTTATGCAGTGAATAATGCGTCGCTGACACCCCTTTTCCTTAGAGGTCATAACAGTAGTTAGTTATTTTTGGCTAGAAAAAAATAAAATACAAGCTATATAATTATGGAACTTTGAATCGTCATTTCATCATGGCTTGGGGTGTACTACAGCTGAAAATAGACATAACAGTAAGAATAAGATTACTAATTGAAGTTTATAGCTGAATACGCTCTTACAAATGAGTCAAAATACGCTCTTTGATCAATTTCGTGGCCTCGGATGACCTTTACCTTGACCACAGATGACCTTTATAACTTTCTTATCGCATAGTGCATGCTTCAAACTTTGTGATATAGCATCAAAATCAGCAAAATTAATATGTCGACACTTTTTAGAGATTTGTAAAACTCAAAGACTACAATGAAGTTAATCGAGTGTCCCCTTCAACCCCCTTACCTTAGTAGTCTTTTCGGGTTTTTTTGATTTTGTGACCTCAGATGACCTTGATCTCAAACGACCTTCACAGCTCGACTGTGCAGTGTATGCTTGAATATTGATATGTCATCGATAACACCGAAATATGGCGGAACATATTAGAGATACGTGAAAGTCAAAGACAACATTATGCAATGAATAGAGCTTGTATTGCAACACACACGCCTAATTTGTGGGTAGGCCTATAGATAACTTTCTATTAGCTAGAAATGGTAAAATATCGGTTTGAGAACATATAATCAGCCTTTGATCATGGCCTGGGGAGCACAACAGTCGAAAATGAACAAGGTAATAGCGATAAAATCAATAAATAAAGTTTAAAGCTGCAGATGCTCGTAGAAATGAACAGTTTTAGTCAAAATATGTGATTTTTTTTTATTAAAAATATGCGATGTTTTTATTTTGTAGCCTTGAATGACCTTGACCTTGACCTCAGATGACCTTCACACCTTGTTTATTGTGTAGTTTATGCGTATAGAAACTGTGATATACCATCAATATCAGCGAAATATGTGGGAATGTTATATAGATACATGTAAGGGAAATTCCAAGACTGCATTAAACATGGTTTAATACATGTACCTCTTTTGCATCCCCCACACCTTAGGGGATATAGGGTGTTTTTCGCTCTGAACTAAACAGAAATACCGGCTGTGCAACACAAATCATCTTATGACACCCCAACGGCATAGCACAATATAATATACGCATACAACTAACGAAAAAAAAATTGCCATTGAATCATGGTGTCCCAGTGACTATAGTAGCATGTGTAAGTAATTACAAGTGTAATATATATCACGAATTAAGAAGGTTGTGACAACTTGTTATTTTTGACATTATAGCGTATGCATTCATGCAAATAAGGCATATAGTAATTATATATTTTGATATCTTAAAACTACCATGTTAAAAAATAAATTACCTTCAATTTGACACATTGTTTGTGTTTTTATGTTGAGTAGATGAAAAGTAACATAGAAAAAATTATCATTTGTTATAGCACAATAATTGGTAATAACACAGTTGCCATGGCAACACTTTAAATGTGAAAAACATTCAGAATTATACAAATTATGTTTTTGTTGTGAAGAATGCATACAATTTTGTTATTTCATACGATGAAAATCAATTATTGTGGAGATATGGTTTAAATGTTATGAATTTCTTTGACAACAAGTAAATTACATGGGAGAAACTGGTCAGTCATTAGGATTAGGAAGGTTTTGAAAGGGTTTGTTTACACCTCCGTTGCCATGGTAACCCCCGGGATGTAGCAATGCCAACAGGGCAAAAACTTACCAGTGGGGTCTCCTCTTTCATTTGAGACATATTTCAGCCTGATGCCAGGAGGGCTAATTAAACTCGAAAAATACGCATCTTTTAGCTAGTTGGCCGCTCCCCTAAACATATTATGTAGGCCTAATCCACGTTACTGGAGCTAACTCTCACAACGGTGCAATATGTTTGCATAAGCCATGGAGACCAAAGGGGTTTTTTCGAACTCACCTTAAATGTCTTAGTTACATGTAGCTCTGTCGGCTTCATTTTTCTGTAATGTGTAATTACCGATTGTTATAATAATTTCCTAATAAGGCGTGTGGTGAAGACGTGACACTAAGTTGCTTTTCTGTTTAGCCGTTACAGTACTGTAGTAAAGCATTGCTTTACGTCACTTTTCGGCACAAATGGTCCTTTAGGTGACATTGTAATACGATGATGATGCAATTTGAAGTCATCATAAATGCCATAGTTATTTTAAAATATGCATTATAATGTTCTGAGCCCCAAGAAAAAACCAGCCTGCATATCTTACAGATTTACTTGTTTGGTAGAAATGCTCATAATATTTATGCTCCACAAATTCAATACATTTTTTGTTCCCCTTAAAACTAAGACTGGGTCAAAAGCTTTCCCCATAGCTTTGTTTATTCTGTTGCCGGAACACGAGATCATTGTGAGGATCTGTGCGCCTCTGAGCTCTGTTCGCTGAGGATTTAGGCGATATAGAAGTTTTATTGATTGATTGACTGGATGCTTTATAAGGTGATGGAGCGGGATTAAGGAGATATGGAGACGCATTAAAGGGCGACGACAAACTCACAATAGGAATGTGTTAAAGGGGATGGAGAGGCATTAAAGGGCGTTGTAATACCTATGTTATGGGTCTGAGGCCATTATAAATATTTTAATTATTTCAGTGCGAAGATCCTAAGACGACAGAAGTCAGATTTTGACGTCTAAAGTCGGTCCTCGCGCTGAAAGGGTTAGCTTTCTGTATTGACAAATCTTTAACCCTTACAACGCTGGATTAATTAATTAATTAAATAATTATTAAAAAATCATGGAGACCAAAGGGTTTTCTTCAATTTCAGATCATCATAAATGGCTTAGTTAGCTCTTTCTGATTCATTTGAATACCTACGTTATGGGTCTACGACCAATATGAATATGTTTACTATCACAGTGCCGGGGATCGACTTTGGTCGTCAGAATCTGACGTCTACTGACGTCAGATTTTGACGACCAAAGTCGATCCCCGCACTGTAAGGGTTAATTATCTGGGAATAAAACAGTTTGAAGTTTGAAATCTGTAAATCATTTTACCATCATTCACGGAAAGCGCAGGTCATCATTATGTGCACGACTATATATCGTCCCCTTGGATATGAAAGGGTGTATCTGCCACTTTGCCAAGTGGCAGATACACCCTTTCATATCCAAGGGGACGATATATAGAGCTCTCTAATACTCCATGGTAACAACTCTCTATAGTAAAAGTCACTTTAAATCTGTCACTTGCATGTTTTTCACTAATTGCTCAGACAATAATATTATCCGATTTTCATGAAATTTGGCATGCATGATGTTGAAGTCTTACGGCAACTTCCCTGGAAATTTCAAGAAAAAATATTATATAAAAAATATTATGTAGTTTGAAAGTTATACCATTTGACATGTAGTAAATTGCAAATTATGACGCCCCTTTATAAACCCATTGATTTCAATCGGCTTGTATCTTGAAATTCCACCACATGTAAAATAGTCCAACTTTCGTAATACTCACTTAAATTTCATGAAATTTTCAGGAAAGGCGCCTGAATACTTGCAAAAAGGGCTTCTAAAATTACTTTGAAATTGTTTGAGAATCGACCGAAAAATCAACGAAAAATACCCTACGCTGATGGAAGTTGACTGAAACTATAAGTCTCCAATGGTTAAAACCTTGATATTATCTTAGCATGTATCAAACAGCAGCTAGAAATATTGCAATGGCCGTTCCATTTATTTTCAAATATCTAGTGGCTACCCACTCGGCATACGCATCGTCAATGACGTTGATTCAACGTCGCAACACCGGGCACACGACGTTGTTCGACGTTGAATCGTCGCAACAACGTCGTGTGCCCAGTGGGTATGATCTGGATTTTATAAGCAATTCGAGAGTCTCGAATGTCACAATAATATCATGAATGGACTAATAATATGCGACGCGACCATTTAAATATCCAGATGATAAAATCTGTATAATATTTCACCATTTGCCATAGCGTACCTTTTAAATTTCACAGCCAATAGACAGGCAGACAGACAGAAATAATTTATTTTGACCAATACATGAAAAAAAAAGCATTATTTATCAATAACTTAAGATTGTATGTTGATCAAGGATGTCCCATGTTAAGGCATTTTACGTGCCGCTATCACATGGACCACCTGACATGTAGGTGTTTGAAAGTGAATTGAAGAAATATATACAATATTTTATCTAGAATAATAACTTGAGAGTGATATATGAGCCTATATCACTACATCACTAGTGGTGCACACTTAAGATGAGAGGTTTTGAAGCTGCTGGTTGATATGACATATATGTGATATATGAGCCTATATCACTGCATCACTAGTGGTGCACACTTAAGATGAGATTTTTTGAAGCTGCTGGTTGATATGACATATATGTGATATATGAGCCTATATCACTACATCACTAGTGGTACACACTTGAGATGAGAGGTTTTGAAGCTGCTGGTTGATATGACATATATGTGATATATGAGCCTATATCACTACATCACTAGTGGTACACACTTGAGATGAGAGGTTTTGAAGCTGCTGGTTGATATGACATATATGTGATATATGAGCCTATATCACTACATCACTAGTGGTACACACTTGAGATGAGAGGTTTTGAATCTGCTGGTTGATATGACATATATGTGATATATGAGCCTATATTACTGCATCACTAGCGGTGCACACTTGAAATGAGAGGTTTTGAAGCTGCTGGTTGACATGAGATATATGTGATATATGAGCTTATATCACTACATCACATGACCTGAGATGAGATGTTTTGAAGCTGTTGGTTGATATGAGATAAATGTGATATATGAGTTTATATCACTGCATCACTTGACCTGAGATGAGATGTTTTTCAGCTGCTGGTTGCTGTTGTGATGTTTTAACCTGGTAACAGATGCTGTTAAGCTGTTCACACCTCAAGCCCCCTCTCGTCACATCTCTATTATCAACAAGTGCACACTCCACATTGCCGCCGCCGCCGGCTGCTGGGAGATGTGCCCAGAATTCCACCTTATAGAAAACAACGATACCTTGCCACAATGCTGGCCTAATGCTGGGACAACGTGGCAGACGTTGTCCCAACATTAGATAAACGTTGGTAGACGTCTCACATGCACCACCTGTGTGTTATGTCTTGGAGTCCACCTCAGAAAAAACAATACATTCACCCTTCAGCGTTGAAATACTGTTATAAAACCATGGAAACTACGTATTTTCGCTTTCAAGTCATCATTAATGTCTTAGTCAGCTCTTTCCGCTTCATTTGAATTCCCATGTTATGGGTCTAAGTAAAGGCCATTATGCATATTTTTTATTCATTCAGCGCGGGGATCGACTTTAGACGTCAGAATCTGACGTCTACAGACGTCATATTCTGACGTCTAAAGTTGATTCCAGCGCTGTAAGGGTTAACGCGCTCAACGTTACAGCAACATTACACGCCTCGTGTTTGCTGGGTTGTCTCTTTTATGTTGGGCCAACGACAGAGGCATTGGCCCACCAAAAACCCTTGAAGCGCTGAATTAATTTGTAAAAAAAATCGAAACGAAATGTTTTTTTATTTGAAATCATCATAAATGTCTTCGTTAGCTCTTTCTGATTCATTTGAATACCTATGTTATGGGTCTACGGCCATTAGAAATATTTTGTACTCTTACAGTGCGGGGATAGACTGTAGTCTTCAGAATCTGACGGCTACAGACGTCAGATTCTGACGACTAAAGTTTATTCCAGCCTTTAACGCGCTCAACGCTAAAGCAACATTCCACGTGTCGTATTTGCTGGATTGTCCCTTTAACGTTGAGCCAGCGTAGCATACGTTAGCCCAACGTCAAAGCAGCATTGGTCAGACGTCTGAAGTCGGTTTTGTCGTGAAATGCACACAGTACTCTGGCAGGAATCTCTGTTAGTAAAAAACACGACTTGACTTGAATGTCTGGGTCAAGTAGACAGACGGGTCTTGAAAGTTTCAGTTCCATCACTTGAGGTTCCAGGCTGATGACTACATTGGAAAGCGACGCAATCAGGTTAACGTCATCATCTTTATTTTGGTTCCTTTCTATGTTAACATGTCCATAGACTATAATAGCATCAGTTTTTTTTAATTTTGTGTTGTGCGCTTACCAGTTAAACTAAATATTTTCGAGATTTGATTTCGGACATGTCTACATGCTACGTGCATAACACCGACCAACCCATACAGCGGTTAAATATTTTTGGTGTAAACCATTAAGACCAAAGGTCTTTCAATTTGATATCATCATAAATGCCTCAGTTAGCTGTATCCGTTTTGTTTGAATAGCTATGTTATGGGTCCACGGCCATTATACATTTTTTTTTCAATGCGAGGATGGACTTTAGACGTCTGATTCTGACGTCTAAAGTCCATCCTCGCATTGAAAGGTTTAGTTTGTTGGGCTCTATAACATGATGATATTCAAATAGGATTTCGCTATGCGAATGGCCATGACGTGTAGACCCACGTTTCAAGATGATCACTGCACATTCCCACCAGTTCCCCGCACACATTTATATACATTGCTTGTTGATTTTCCACTCTATTTACACGTCCATGTTGTGTTGCAAAAAGCAAAAAATTACATGGACGTGTACAAGTAGGGTGGAAAATCCTTTGTTGGCTTAACGTTGAGCCAACGACGGAGGCGTTGTCCAACGTTGGCCTTAACAACGCTGCTGAAATATTTGTGTATAAACCTTGGAAATTCAATTTGAAATCATCGTAAATATCTTAGTCAACTCTTTCCGCTTCATTTGAATACCTATGTAATGAGTCCACGACCATCATAAATAGTTGGTTAATGTAAAACATGATGATAATCAAATAGGATTTCGATATGCGAATGGCCATGACGTGTAGACCCACATCTCAAGCTTAAAGGTGATCTATCACCCCTTATATGGTAGGAATAACTATGTCCTTATATGGGGGTGATTGGCTATCATGTGACTCTCTCAGAGGGTCACATGATAGCCAATCACCCCATATAAAGAAACACTTGTGCCCCATCTTGTGGCAACTTTGATTTATCTGTCACAAATTGATTCATACTATATAAGGGGTGATATGTCACCTTTAACGTTGAGCCAACGACGGAGGCGTTGTCCAACGTTAGCCTTAACAACGCTGCTGGAATATTTGTGTATAAACCATGGAGATTCAATTTGAAATCATCATAAATGTCTCAGTTAGCTTTTTCCGCTTCATTTGAATACCTATGTTATGTGTTTACGGCCATCATAAATAGTTGGTTAATGTAAAACATGATGATAATCAAGTAGGATTTTGCTATATGAATGGCGATGACGTGTAGACCCACATATCAAGCTGATCACCGCACATTCCCATCAGTTCCCCGCACACATTGATATACATTGCTTTTTGATTTTCCACCCTACTAACACGTCCATGTCATGTGTTGTACTGCCCATCTCTGTCACATCTCGGCAGACGCTCCGATGCAGCAACTAGTGACCAATGTAGCCGTGTCATCCTCTCCGAGGCCGTGGATTGATGTATTGGCCTTGACCGGAAAATTCAACATGGCAGTGACCGAGAGAGATCTCGACCCCAAGCTCCAAAAAATGTTCATAACTTGTTGATGACTGTGCGGGCTGTGAGCAGAGCATGTGGATGCTACTGATTCTAAAAATACTTTTTTTCGACCTGATTACTCGGGGACAGGTCTTTGATATAACCGTCCAAAGAAATATCCCACGATTTTGTACGGCTGTGGCTGGGGCTGTGGCATGTTTCAGCCACTGGGGCTATCACCGATCATCACAATATGTACGCCTAATCACATGTCACACTGAATACTATGGACGTCAGACTCTGGACGTCAGACTCTGACGTCTAAATTCGTTCACTACAGGTCATATTTAAGGCTGACCCTATTTTCCACATTGCTTGTTGATTTTCCACGCGGCTCACCCGTCCATTAGCGGGGGTGGAACCTGGACCAATCTTTCACTTGGTGACAACTTTTTGTGGGTAGGCTTAAAATGAAGCTAAGGATATCCTCTTTGACTTTTTTGGCGGATGCAAACTTTTTCAGGTCATTTTTTCGAAATTTGACGCGTCGAATCCGCCATTACCCGAAATCCTTAAAATTGACATAAAACACAAAGTATTCAACTTAGCATAATGATTTTTAGGTCTATACCTATGTTTTGAGGGACAAGGAACTTGAATTTTTGCTTAGAAATAAGTTTTAATTATTAATTAACATGTTTTATCAAAATTCAAGATGGCCGCCATGTAAAATATAAATTACTGACGTCACATTTTTCTGGCAATAAAGTTAGCGTTAAATGTGTCAAAAATAGACAAAAGCTGATACAACATTTATTTATTCTTTCAAAACAAGTACAGTATCAAGACGACAAAACAAATCTGAAACATGAAAATATTTAAAGTAAATTTCAGTTTCATATTATAGTAATAATAGTCGAACATTACAAATACAATTGCATTACCAGGGGATGCTAAGTCATCTATTACCTAAGAATATATAATCATTAAAATGAGTTTATTAACTATCCTCATTATTATTGCACATACCATTGCAGTGACAGGGTGATGTACATTTACATCTAAATTTGTACCAATTGCAATTTCCTTTAGAGTATACTTTACATTGACAACTAATTAGGTAGGCACATCCCTCACTAACTTCTGTAAGATCACTCCAATGGGGCATCCAGATCTTCCAACCTTTTATTCCACACCCAGCCCCAGTTCTTAGGTGGAAGAATGATTGTCCTTTTCTGAAGTGCCTGAATTCAATTATGTGCAGCAAGCTAAGAACGCTTGACATGATGGTACAATGCATGTTTTGTTGGAGGAATGGATTCTAATAGTTTTAGACTGGTTATAAACAAGAGCTTACCTACCTCATTAACATCTTCGGATGGACATTTCGGGCTATTTATTTGAACAGCCATTCCCTCTAGTGTTGCCATTAGCAATGGTTCCAGAGTCAACTCAGATGGTTTGTTCTGGAGTTTGATGAAGGTGTCTGTTAACTCAGGATGTAACTCACAAACCTTGAATGCGGTTTTCTTCCCAACATTACGTAGAAATGACGTAATATCAGAGTCAGTGAAGGCGTGCAAGAAAGGCAGTGCTTCACATTTTTGTGCTCCAATACCTTCACATACATAATGAATTGGGATGTCTTTATAATGCTTCCCAGGTCCAAATCCTATCCAAAGCTCTTGAAGGGATGTCTTTAGAAAGGAATGGCAAGCAAGGAACAACCGCATCTGTGTCTACGGTCCTAATGTAAGCAATAGTGTGTCCTTTATCAGTAGCATTCTTATAACTGTATACTGCAGCTGTAGTCTGGTATCTCCTTCTTCTTGGGAGCAGGGAGATATTGAAGAAAGATCACATTCCTTGTTTGAAAACACAATATCTCCTTTTGTGCTTAATAAATGATATATTTTGTCTGAGGTTGCATTTCTCATTTCTTCATTGATATATTCAAAGAGTTGCTGTTTGGTTTCACTATCTAACAAAAATGTGTGCCAAGCAGCTCCCTTAGGAATTGGTTTGTCTGAGTCAACACATGTTCGTTGACTGGCTGCTCCACCATGTCTTGCTCTGCATCGCGTTTTAAGACTTATCTTACCTATATAAACATCACATACTGCATCTACGTGTTCACATTTTAAAAAGTATGCATAGCTATGATGCTGCCATTGATCTGTCTGACCGGGACACCATCAAACAGGACAAGCTGTGCGCGGGCTGATCGCGTTACGGGTTGGCGTGTTACAATGAGTTACAATGAATTACTCATTTGTAATCCAGGCTGTAATCCAGGATGTAATCTCCACGGTCCCGGCATATTCTGCCAGAGATCAGCGGGGCCATCAAGATAGGCTGTCCACTCAGACGGACTGGCGTCCGCGGGTCTGTTGCGTGGGCTGGGCAAGGGAGGCCTACGTGCGTGTAAATGTATGTTAAATCAATGTTATGATTATGATGATGCCTAAGGATATGTTAAATCAATGTTGTGATTATGTTGATGTAAAGTGCATATAAGGGACGGGCGGCAGTGAGCGGGGTTGAGGCGGGCCGGAGTGCTGTCTAATGCTCGATGGTGCGCGCTCTAGTTTAGAACCAAGCCGGTTTATGTTCTTTGTCATGGTTAGGCAGAGTGAGAGGACTATGTAACTGTATCTGTATATTATATGTGTTCTACACAGACGAGGAGAAATAAACACAACGTTTTTCCTAGAAAAAGGGAGTTTGTTGAGTGAATCGAACCTGGAGTCTTGAGTTTTATAACCAGTCCTTCACCGTCTGCCTTGTCGTGTTGGCGTCGGGATGGCGTCAAAAGCTGACGTCTTTATAACATGTTGGGGTAAGTTGGGATTACATGAATGGGAGAAGATGCTTTGGAAGGTAATCCTTGAAAATCATTGCTTTAGTAGATTTCACCATAAATACACTACTGCAGCCATCTCAAATAGGACAACTGTAGCTCTTTCTCTCAAGGATTTTTTACCGGGTTTGGGAATGTTTGGGAGATATTCCAATAAAGCAGCTTTATTACCACTATGGAGCTTTCCATTGTTTGAGAGGTTTGGTGAATCTCTCACACTCTCACGCTTGAGTGTTCTTTCACTTTGTCATCATCTGCATTATATGATATTTACTCTTGTAGCACTCGTAAGACTTTTGGTCTTGATATCTCCATGAGCTCTTTTTCTTCTTGATATCCATACAGTCCTCGATTACCACCATCTTCCTTGATATGTTTAACATTTTGTTTTTGGCTTTGGTCTAGCCCAATCAGCGAAAACGTTGTTTTGCTTCTCTGTACACAAAGATACCCTTCATAAAGGCAGCATGTACATTTAGATGAAATTCAGGCAAGCAAGCCATATCTCTTAGAAAAACTGTTGTGAAACGTGCATACATTGAGCGTAGAATGCAAAGAAATATCCTCAATATCATCAATTGAGTCAAGAGTGAGCATCCAATCACCGGTACGTTGACCTCGAATGAACCTCAAGTAGCACCTGAGGAAAATTCTCACAGTAATTCAGAAGTTGACAGTCGGGTAATTATCAACAAGACGCTTCTATCACATCGATATGCTCATGAGGCCCCAACTCAGTGAAGAATGTTGGTTCATGATTTCTAACCAGACTAGTGTAAGTTCATAAGCATATCTTGCTCCACACAGAGCACTGTGTATAGTCCCCAGACAGACACAGACAGCACGTGCATCTCAAAAGGCAGACAGCTTACCACACAGGCGTACGCTCACACACACCCCACCCCCTCCACGAGATGTGTACACATTAGCAAGACAGCCGGCCAATCACAAGCTTTTTACGATATGTTGGAATTTAGAGTGGGGGACATATGAAGTCAGCCATCTGCAAATTTTAACATGCGAAGTAGCAGTGTCTACGGCGGGCAGAGTAAACTTGTTTGCTTGACATGCTCACCCCCAAGCAGTGAATTACAAACACCAGATCAATATATCCCTGCTTCCAGAAACATCAATTTCCATTCCAAACCAATTAGCAGCCTTCCACTGCACTCTTGAGTTGCCATTTCTAGGTGAAGCATTCACAAAATGATGACGATTTTAGTTTTGCCAGCTTCATCTGGATAAACCCACTGACATTTTTTTGCAAAGCGTAAAGAGAAAAATCGCCAGAGCAAACAGCAATTAAGATTTATTAGCAATAAGGATTAGCATAATTGGCTGTTCTGCTAGCAGCTTGCAGCTTGCAAATACACCTACATCTAGATCTACTAGTACTATGCTCTGTCTGGATTGAGTTATAACCAATTTTACATAAACAGCTGATGTAGCTACTACATTTGTAATTTTTCAACAGCTGAGGAATGTAGACAAATACTCTGGTTAGAGTTTTGGATGTTTTGAAACACATTATTTTCATCAAGTGCGGCTTTTAAAGTACATACTATTTTACATGGCGGCCATCTTGAATTTGGCTGAAACATCTTTAATGATAATGATAATATTTTTCTAAGTTAAAATTTAGGTTCGTTGACCCTGAAAACATAGGTGTAGAGCTAAAAATAATTATAATACGTTGCTTATTTTGTGTTTTAAGGCATTTTCAGTGATTTCGCATAATGGCGGAAGTGACACGTCATAATTCGAAAAAAAGGCCCGAAAAAATTTGCATCCGCCAAAAAAGTGAAAGAGAAGACCTTTATCTTCATTTTAAGTTCACATAAAAAAAGTTGTCACCAAGTGAAAGATTGTCTCAATATTACCCAAATTCCCTCCCCGCTACATGTAATATGCTGTACGCTGCCATCCTGATCACCATCTCTCAACAGTCCCTCACAGCATCAGACTTTGGCCCAATGCTGCACCAATGTCAGCCCACCGTCTCCGACGCTGGTCCAACCTTGAACCAATGATGGGTACACTTCCAGCAAAAGTGTAACGTTGATTCAATGTTGTTGCAATATCAGCCCACCGTCTGCAACGCCAGCTTAATCTTGAACCAACATTGGTTTGCGCTTCCAGCAAACGCGAAACATTGACCCAATGCTGTCTCAAGATTGGGCCACCGTCTTCGACGTTGGCCCAACCTTGAGCCAGCATTGGGTGAGAGTCTCTGAGCAGACGGTTGGTGTTTGATGCTGGTTAATTTGTGGGTATTGAGTAGCGGTCAGGGTGGATACAGGGGTGGCGGGGGGGGGGGGTGACGGGATGCGGTGAGCATACTGATGATGGAACGTCCAGGATGTCCAACCAGACAAAAATGGACGTCCAAGCAATGGTGATTTCTTGTCGTGCCAGCGTCGCAGACGGTGGCCCAGCCAGATATCAACATTGGATCAATGTCTTGTGTTTATCCAGTCATATACCAGGGAATAGCGTGCAAAGAAAAATAGCAGTATCCCCAGCTAACTAGGTGCATCGATACAGTGTTGGTTTAATGTTGGTCCAGCGTCACATACGCTGGACCAATTGCTTACTTTAACCCTTTCAGCGCGTGGAACGGATTTAGACGTCACAGTCTGACGTAAGTAGACGTCAGATTCTGACGTCTAAATTCGATCCCGGCACTGAAAGAATATAACATTTATGTATAATGGTCGTATAGACCCATAACATAGATGCAGGTATGAAGCGTAAAGACGTAACTATGCCATTTATGATAGGTAACTATGACATTTATGATAGGTAACTATGACATTTATGATAGGTAACTATGACATTTATGATAGGTAACTATGCCATTTATGATAGGTAACTATGCCATTCATGATAGGTAACTATGACATTTATGATAGGTAACTATGACATTTATGATAGGTAACTATGCCATTTATGATAGGTAACTATGACATTTATGATAGGTAACTATGCCATTTATGATAGGTAACTATGACATTTATGATAGGTAACTATGACATTTATGATAGGTAACTATGCCATTTATGATAGGTAACTATGACATTTATGATAGGTAACTATGCCATTTATGATAGGTAACTATGCCATTTATGATAGGTAACTATGTCATTTATGATAATTTAAAATGGAAAAAACCTTTGGTCTTCATGATTTGCTTAAAAATATTTCGGCGCTTTAAAAGCTAAAACTAAGGGGGCCACCATTAGATTCCCAGGGGGGGGGGGGGGCAGGAGTATTTGTCGCGGGCAAATTATTTATTTCAACCGGGTTCGGCGGCGCGCTGAAAATTTCACATTTTGTTACATGTTTATATGGAACAGTTCTTGAAGTAAATTATTTAATTCACGCAGAGTCCGCCCGAAATTATTTATTTCAAAAATACTCCTGCCCCCCCCCCCCTTCTGGGAATCTAAGGGTGGCCCCCTAAGCAATTATTGCTGTTGGCGTTGCAATTATACTTCCTGGGATACATGGGACTCCACAAAAGACTTGTAATCGAGAGTCAATTCATTCGTTAGTCTCCAGTGACGACGCTTGCTTGTCAAACAATATGTTTGTTGGAGTGAAAACGATTTCGACTGCTAATGAATGAGTGATTTTACAGGACACTGCATTATCACACCAAGATACCTTGAAGGGCGGCTAACTCAAGGAGAAAAAACGCAATTCGATAGACTCGTAGATCCGAATGTACGAGGCGCGCAGCGCCGAGTAGATTCTGATCCACGAATCTACTGTAATTGAGTTGTTTCTTTGATTTCAAATACACAGAATATGTGCAGGTGTTCTAAGATTTGATGCAGAAAACATCAATTTCATTATCAGTATGGCTAAACCATGACATATCAGAAATGCAGTTTCAGGGTTAAACTCGTATTTATAAATTGACACATGATGTTTTCAGTCAGATTGTGCATACGTAAGTGTTCTTAACGACTTGAAGTTGTGGGTCGCGGTAGCGAAACACAACTTCAAGTGGTTAAAAATAAATGTATAAGGGTTAACGCACAAATATACATCCGCCTCAGTGTTGATAACCCACAGTTTAGTTAAACCTACGTCCAGTTTCATGGATACATGACAGCACAGTAATGCTATTGTTCCATTCAATGCTTCCCATACAAATACAATAGCTATGACATAACAATAGACATTATCACATATTATACACATAATAACACATCAATATTACGTAATTATTATGCAATCGTTACGTAACAATAAACGTACCAAAAAAGCACCAAACCCCGAAGTTTCTGCATATATCAGAATGATAGGATTACCAGGGAGGTCACACTGAGCTCTGATGCAAACCAGGTTTTTTATGTGAGCACTTGAAATAATAGTCCGACCATAATGGCGAAGTCCAGAATGAAAGTTAGCTTTTCATTGATTAATCAGTCAATTCTCAAGCCATTTTCACGAAATACCACAAAATTGTAGGCCTACAGTTCAAAAACACCATTTCCAGTGAATTGGCACCTATCTTGAAAATTTCGTAAATACATATTGTACAGTTCAAAAGTTAGATCATTAATTTGACATGAAGTAAATGCCTAATTATGACGCCCCGCTATGAACCCAGCACTTCTATAACCAGTTGTTAGAATAAAATATGTGGTAAATCTTGAAATACTGATACATGTTGGGACCGAAATTTTTACAAATCACATCAATTTTCAGTCACCTAAATTTCCACGGTTGTTGATAAATGACTAGATATAATTTCCTGAAAATCGCTTAAAAATTGACTGAGTAATCAACGAAAAGCTACGTAGACTATATGATAAAGCCCGAGGAGCTCTACATTCTTAGCTGTGGAAAAAGCCGAGGCCTTTTCCACAGCTAAGAATGTAGAGCTCCGAGGGTTTTAACTGCCATAAAACACATCCGATCATAATGAGGATCCACCATAATCAACAGCCCGGTCACACCTGTCTGATTATAGTACCATATGCCTACCATGATATTAACTGGTCTGTACTTGATCCACAATAACTGTCCATTCCCGACTTAGAATGTATTGGTCGTCGGACAAAGAAAAAAATGCAGTGGTGTGTTTTAACTTTCATGCCGGACCATTCTCCACCCTGGAAAACCTTCAGTTACTGTGGCCCAGTTTAGCCTATATGTGCACAAAGGTGGCCTAAAGCCCGATTCATTTCATTTCATTTCAGTTACTGTATACATCTCTCGATATACATACACCAGAGAGTCCATGGGCAGGCTGGCCATACGCGACTGGTCTATTTGTCAAGCTGAACACGGTTACAGCTGACACAATGCTGTTATAACGCTGGCCCAGCGTCTACGACGCTAGACCAGCGTTATAACAGCATTGTCAGAGTGACCAGGGTCCAGTCTGTGCTGACCAGCCCCTGACAGCAGGCTGTGACCAGAGATAGGCCGCCAATGCCACGTCCTGGGGGAACATTTAACAGTACGACTAGCAGAACTTCAGGCCAACACAAATAATAAAGTTAGATTAACAGGACCCCAAGGCCAAAGAAAAAACAACACAGCCAGAACCCCGAGGTCAAACACAAAAATAAATTGCGAGTAGCAGAAACCGCCAGGCCAAACAAACATAATAAAGTACAATTAACAGAACATCAAGACCAAAGAAAAAACAACATAGACCTGCAGAACCCTGAGGCCAAACCAAAAATGAAGTGCATTTGACAGTACGACTAGCAGAACCTCAGGCCAACAAAATAATAAATTACGATTAACAGAACATCATTGCAAAAGTAAAAACAACACAGACCTGCAGAACCCTGCAAGTAGCAGAACCGCCAAGCCAAACAAAAAAAAACACTGACTATCAGAACCGCCAGGCAAAAAAACCACTGACTAGCAGAACATCAAGCCAAACAAAAATATCATAATACGATCAACAGAACATCCAGTCCGAACAAAAAATAAAACAGTACGACTAGCAGAACCTTCAGGTTAAGCAAACAATAACACAAAATAGCATAACCCGCAGGCCAAACAAAAAATAACACACTACAAAGGTATAGCAAAAAACACACACCTACCGGTCTTTATTATTGTGTATTGGGGGAGGGATTTTTACGTTTGGACGATTTTCCAGTGACCTGCACATAAACACACATACAAACACACAGTGACCTGCACATAAACACACATACAAACACACGGTGACCTGCACATAAACACACATACAAACACACAGTGAACTGCACATAAACACACATACAAACACACGGTGACCTGCACATAAACACACATACAAACACACAGTGACCTGCACATAAACACACATACAAACACACGGTGACCTGCACATAAACACACATACAAACACACAGTGACCTGCACATAAACACACATACAAACACACAGTGACCTGCACATAAACACACATACAAACACACAGTGAACTGCACATAAACACACATACAAACACACAGTGAACTGCACATAAACACACATACAAACACACAGTGAACTGCACATAAACACACATACAAACACACAGTGACCTGCACATAAACACACATACAAACACACGTATTGATTCAGAAGGATTTTTTTCTTAACAATGTGTGAGCGAAATAACGATAAAAATTTCGCATTTCAATTGGAATAATAGGAAACGTGATT
The DNA here is from genome assembly GCA_964017125.1 of Flabesymbios commensalis. Lineage (NCBI taxonomy): Eukaryota > Metazoa > Annelida > Polychaeta > Terebellida > Flabelligeridae > Flabesymbios > Flabesymbios commensalis. Next base: position 109,496,711 of record OZ024904.1, on the reverse strand, counting down.
GAATCAATATTTATTAACTCGTAAGGGATCATTTTTAAATCTGCATATTCATCTTGTCAAATAAGTTTGTATTTAAATGTTGCATTTGAAAATGGTACATTTCTGATGTAATAATATGTAAGTACCATAAAAGCATCGGATTTTTTGAAAAATGTCTTTATTACTAAGTACGTACTATCCTGTTCCGCTTTATTTTGTAAGATAATTTTTCTTGCACAAAAGCGAACACATGCTTACTGCACATGCATATAATGTTCAAACGGGTATTACATTAACCCTTTAACCGCCGGTGCCGCATATATTCGGGTTTTCAATTTTTATTAGCAACTTAAGTACCCAGTTTTAAATATATTAAAGATAAAATGTGACACCAACCAGCAAGATTTAAAAAGAGTTGACCTCCATTTTGTCAAATCGGAATAATTTTCACTCACTTGAAGTTGTGGATCGCGTCAGCGAGACACAACTTCAAGTGGCTGAAAATTCTAAGTGAATAATTTGGCGGTTAAAGGGTTAAAGGATGTCGCCTCGCATGGTGCTGGTCACTTGCCGCCACTTGCCTCTATATGTACAGTTGTATTCATGTATATTTTATAGACATGTACTTCTACATATAGAATAAATAATAAATAAATAAACTTTCGTGGGAAGTTTGAATGTGACCTGTGACATTCAAAGGCCGGATTCGGCACCAAGGTAAACACAGCACACTATGTTGGTTTAATGTTGGGCCAGCGTCGCAGACGGTGTGCCAACGTCAACCCAACACAGGGCCAATGTGTTATGGTTTCTGGGTATCTATAACAGTCGTTTATTCATGACAGTAATGGATTTTGCGATACTTAATTTTAAATTAGCCCAATCAGTGTTTGTCCACATAACGCAGTGCAGAGCGTGACAGATTGCAAAAAAGTCTTGACAAAAACATCTTAAAAAGGCAAAGAAACAGAATCAAGTGCTGAAAAACATGTACCGGGCGAAAATAACCATTTTTATCTCAACACGGGACACATACTCAACGCTGTTTCAATATTGGGCCGGCATCACCGACATTGTACCATCATTGAGCCAGAATTTGACTAAACGTTCTCTGGTCTTGAGAAATATATCAGCGAAGGGTGCTTTTGGTCGGCATGGCTTGTCTGAGATCAGATGATGTATCAGAACGATACGCTGGCCCAATGTTGTTTCAATGTTGTACCGGCGTCTGCGACGCCGGCCCAACATTGAAACAGCCTTGTGTCGTCGCGTGGTTTTTGGCTGAGATCAGATGGCTATCTGTCTCTGGCCATGACACCGTCTGGCAGCAACAGAAGCCGATGGCTGCATGACCTCACAAGAGACGCGGCGTGGACGCCGAGTAATAAAAATCACACTTACGCCCCAGTCAGCTGCTGTGAGATTATTACTGTGGCAGCATCCAACACTTACACACTGCAAGGCGGAGGCACATGTGTGGTGGTTACGCTGAATGTCTGTCACGCCGGAGTCTGCGGGTGGGTAAAGAAACTAAAACGGCAGTTTTTAAAGAGCGTTTCAATATTTATACCCCGTGTCTATGGTTTCATTGACTGATTAACGATTTACCAATTTATATAACTATAGACCACTCTATGTATGTTTCTGGTTTTGGTTGTACACCAGTTGCCACTATCTCTGTTATCAGCGTGGTGCTTTCTGGGTACAAATGTGTCCCGCTGCTCGTACACAGTGGACTAATCCTTTAATATTGTACACCGATTATTTTTATATCTGTTTAAATGCTACCAATTTTACAATACCTGTCTTAGGTTGCGCCAGCGTTTGGTCTGTTCAAGAACATACTGGTGTACTATAATAATATTTATTGCAAGATACATTGTACCAGAAACTATATCAAACATGATTTGAACATCCTATTTTATTAAAATGACCGAGAGTGATCTCGGGCCAATGTGACAATACTTGGCCCAATGTTGCGCCGATGTGGGATGTGTGTAACCCCCCTTACCCATGATCTCGCTTTGGTCGGTGTTGAGCGCGACTATAATCCTTTTCAAAACGTTTTATTACCCGATTAGATATATTATATCGGGAACGAAATGACTGCTTAAACATAAGATTTGAAAATGTTTGGTCTCATTTTAAACAAATACATGTAATTTTTACCCATTTGTTGTTGTGTGTCGCGGGAGCGAGACACAACTTCTAGTAGGTGAAAATTTAAATTATTTTATTTAGCGCTTTGACGGCTAACATTGTTTAATGCTTACTTTAACATCACCTGAGTTGAAAATAATATATAATATATCAAAACACCTAAGTTTGCATATGTAAAATATGGCCCAGTTTAGGCGATTTGTGCACAAAGGTGGTATAAACCCCATTCATTTCATTTCATATATAAAATAGAGATATACTTTCTGAGTACCCCGGCACCTCCATTCAGCAGCGATGCTAATGAGATTTGCAGTGCATAATAGAGATATCCTTTCTAAGTACACCGGTACCTCCATTCAGCAACATGCTCATGAAAATCACAGTGCATATTAGTGAATTGCCATCAGCTCAACTCAGCTCTGAGCTGATTTCAAAATAACTAGTGGCGTCACAGATACTGTGTTGTACTCGTTGGACTCGAAATACCAAGGATAAATTGAATCTAGTGTGAAATATTTTGACACCAGCTCAGATAAGCTGATCTGAGCTGGTGTCAAAAAGACTATTACTGGCACAGACTGTAATGGTCAATTATATAAACAGCTATCTATCTGACAGCTGTTGTATGTACAACACATCGTAATGGTCAGTTATACAACATTGGATTCGAAATTGTACTGAAAACTCAAATCTAGTTTATGCGGAATATTTTTGGACATTTCCGCGTCACCAGCAAGTGAATGTTAATCTCGCATAGCGGCGTCTCTAGCTTGTAAAGGGTTGTGGGGTCTAGTAGAAGGAAGATGTTTATTTGACAGGATATCTACATAAATCTGTATGAAGGTGACTGCCTCATACATCGTACTCCTGTTCATCTCGCTTTACAAGGTCACCAAGATTCTTTATTAAACACTGGCATCACTGTATTAAACACTGGCAGTCTGTATTTTGTGAATTTGCAACATGGGATTGCCATGTAATGTGTAGATTGGAATGATTTGTAACTGGCCAAAGTGGTAAAAGTGTTCTAATTATATGTTTAATTATTTAAGAGTGACGGAGTAAACAACAAACGAAGTAACATTGGAAATGATGAATAAATGAATTTATCAATTTATTTTTAGGGCAGTTTGTGTTAGTTTTGTGTCAGTTTGTATCAATAAACCCCATTATTTCTTTGAAATGAAACAAATAAAGTGATTTATTTCACAGTGACACTTATAGCTAAGTATTAGTGATTTCGCTTCCGCCAGCGACACTTGTTTTAATAATTTGTTAATTGTAATAATCTTTCAAAACTGACCTTTATTCACCATTCTGATTATTTATGAAAGCACATAATCAAGGACGTCTCAACACGAAACAGCTCTCTATCTGACAGCTAGTGTATGTACAGACAGTTATACATGCACTTAGCTGTTATCCAAACAAAACCCACTGAACAAATTGTGGACATACTCGTTAGGAAGTCATCATAGCATAAAGTGATGGCTGTTCCACGCTGCCTGGGATATGATAATAACACAATATAACAGTGGGTGAGGAGTTTTGAGATTTGTAACGAAGTCTATGGGAATTTTGCGAAAACTGAGTTATTATCGTAACCAAGTCTTAGTAATAATTGTGACGCAAAAAAATAATTTATCTACGCTTGTTACATCACTAGCAAACTGCTCAAAGTACTGGAGTGTGCAGTGTTCCCCATGGTACTGTGCACTATAAAGAACCCTTGAAGTCATTCGACATAAGAGTGGGGCAAGTCCCGGCTTCGAGCTTCCTTCTGTCGCGATATTGCCATGATTGTGCAGAAGGCGACGTAAAGCAATGTTCACTCATACATCACCAGCCTGTGTACTGTGGATGAATGTGACAATGGTAAACTCAGGCCTGAGAGGGTTCAACAGTATGTACACGGCTGGAACCGTAATATATACCTTTTTCAAGCAAATGTTCAAACTAAAGAAAAAATTACTGAAATTGATACAATACCCTGTGGTAGCTCAAACTATCAAGTAATTCATTTTGTGAGATGTTTAGTTTTCATATACAGAAATATTTTTCATCATTTGAAGCTGGAAATTGCGTCAGCAATTCTAGCTTCAAATGACGAAAAATAGAAAGAGACCGTTCAGTAACATAAAGGGTCCCCCTTAAAGCGCTGAAATATGTTTCTAAAAGCCAAGAGGCCAAAGAGTTTTTTTCCATTTTTTAAATCATCTTAGTAGCCCTTTCTGTTTCATTCGAATATATATGTTATGGGTCTACGGCAATCATTAATCATTACTCCTGCAGTGCAGGGATCGAATTTGTGAGATGTATATTTTTCATGAATAGAATAGTTTTTGTTATTCACAGCAAAATATTTGTATAACACTTGTATAACGTCGGCCTAACGTCGTCGACGTTGGTCCAACTTTGTACAAACATTATACAAATGTTTTATATTTGCTGGGCTTGAAGCTGGAAATCGTGTTAGCAATACCAGCTTCAAATGAATGAAAAATAGAAACGAACAATTCAGCAGCAGAAGAGTTGATATGATCAAGACCTCATTCACGCTGCTCCTGACACCACTGGGTGTGATTATTACTACATTAGTTATTCTACAGTCAGTTAATGAATGGATATAGCTGATCAAAACCAGAATGGTCAGTTATAAATGCATCAGCGGTCACCTGAACAATACTCACTCAACATCAGCGGTCACCTAAACAATACTCACTCAACAAATTGTTCGCACAGTTTGCGAGGACGTCATCATGTTGTTCCACACTATCTAGGGATATGACACCATTAAGCCATTATTGGTTCAATATGCGACGCTGGCCCAACATTAGGCGAACATTGTTTCAATGTATTTTGTTCGCTGGGACTGATAAATACACTTATTGCTTCCATTTTTCACACATCTCTCCTCCTCTCTCCTCTATCTGGGTTCATCCACATTGTGTGTTTAGTCAACCTCTTCCATGACATTACCGGTGTTATTCTGGTCACCACTAATGTACAAAATGTAATGTGTGTGTATAATGTGCGCGTATAATTTGTGCATATAATACGTGCGTACAATGTGTAATGTGAGCGTATAACCGCGAAAAATGTGAAGTGCACACAAATTCCGTAACAGCTGACTTTTTATTAAATGGGCGATATTTAAAGATTACGAGATGGAGTCTACACTCGAAAATCTTTTTTTTTCAAAAGGGAACATTTTCTAGCACCAAATTTTCAGTTTGATACCGACCCCAATGTCATTACATAGCCCGCCGCACTAGCACCATGGAGATAGTTACTATCTCCATGCTAACACGTATGTGCAGGTAGGCCCTATTTGTGAGGTGATTACTAGGTATATAATGAATGATCCTCATATCAGCTATATACATGTATATACATACATTAACACTCTATAAATACGACTTAATGCAGCAATGTATCTCTAATTTGAACATCTAATGGATCTAGTAACACTTAATGTCTACCCAGCAAGAACGAAACGCGAGCCAATGTTGGTTTAATGTTGGGCCAACGTCGAAGACGGTGGCCTAACATTAAACCAACATTGGCCTACTATCTCGTGTATTCTGAGTAGTTAGGCTCTCACGAGACCAGATAATATTAGGTGTGTTATTCTGGAGGCAGATAATGTGTGTGTATAAGCGGACACACACTGGACAATAATCATGGTGAAACTGACCACACTCCAAACATGAGACATTCATTCAATGCTGGGCCAATGTTGGGTAAGCGTCGTAGACGGTGAACATTGGCCCAGCATTGTATCATTTTTTTATGTTTGCTGACCATGAATAATTTATGATTGTCCAGAACAACAACATGGTCGATGGCTGTAATCAGAAACTTATTTATCGTCACCTTGGGTGTTAAACGGTGGATGCTTGTCATAAGAAACGTAATTCATTGTCATCTTGGATATCAAGGGTGTATGGCTGTAATTACTAACGTTATTTATCGTCATCTTGGTTATCAAAGGGTGGATGTTCCACATTACACCCTTCTATGCGACATTTTTTTGTTAGAGCCATAATCTTCGATGTTCCCGTCATTTTAACGCTATGGATGAGCACCTCGTGTTTGTCGTTCTAAGGCCAGGGCTGTACGATTGGCACCGATCGCAAAATAGTTTAGTGGTCCGGTTTGCTTTGATACATACTAGTATGCCCGAAACGAACGCCATGAACTGATTCCAGCATAGTTGCCACCAATCTAGAAAGTTCGAGCCAAAGAAACCATCTGGTTTGGTAATCCGATTCCAGATCAAAATTAACAGCTAAGCTAAAAACAGTTTGAGCCAAAGAAACGAATGGTTTGGCAAACCGGTTTTAGATCCAGCGACCAAACCTTCAAGCAGGCAGGTTTAATGGTTTGGTCAATCCGGTTCTAGTTTAGACAGATCTGGTGCGAATCAAACGCTCTGGATTGGTGAACCCGTCTAAGATCGGTACGAATCGAGCGGGGCCTTACCCCGAATACAGAAAACACGCCCAATTCTGGTTAAATGTGGGTCCAAAATTGTAGGTGATGCGCCGACATTAAATCAACACTGAATTCAGTGGTGCAACGTGTTGCACTCGCCATCCAGGCCGCCGGTGATCATGAAATAAAGTTAAAACACACCACTACATTATTTTCTTTGTCCGACCACTACATTCTAAGCTGGGAATGGAGAGTTATTGTTGATCAAGTACAGACCAATTATCATGGTAGGCCTATGGTGCTATAATCAGTCAGGTGTGACCGAGCTGTTGATTATGAGGGATCCTCATTATGTTCAGATGTGTTTTAAGTCAGTTAAATCCCTCCCACCGATTTCTACATTCTTAGCTGTGGAATAGGCCTCGGCCTTCGGCCTCGACCCTTTTCACAGCTGAGAGTGTAGAGCTCCTCTAGCTATATCATATACGTGAAGGTGCGGGTTGATTGTCAGATATCAAATCTGAACACTTATCAGCCGACTTTACATTTTACCACTGGTCACTGGAACTGTTTTTTCTCAGAAACTCCTGCACCAAGTGGGATACGGAACCACACGGCAGGCGGTTACATTGGCAAAGCCCCACGCTCTAACCATTGTGCCACTTCCCTCTATATCCAGCATTAGACCGACATTGGGCCAACGTCTCGTGTTATACCGGGCAATGATCACAGCTGTATCCTGTATATATTCATAGACTATTATCCCTAACAGCGCGGGGACCGTTTGAAGTCGGTCCCCCCGCTAAAATAATCAAAAAATTATAATGGCCGTAGACCCTTAACATAGGTATTCAAATGAAGCGAAAACAGCCAACTAAGACATTTATGATAATTTCAAATTAAAAATAATCCTTTGATCTCCATGGTTTAAAACATGAATATTTTAGCGTTGTTAGGGTTAATAGATGATCGGAATTAGATATTTATAATGGCCGTAGACCCATAACATAAGTATTCAAATAAAGCAGAAAGAGCTAACTAAGACACTTATGACGATTTTAACCCTGTCAGGCCTGAATTTACCACTGTCTTCTCCATTCACTACAAGCCGTGAATTGCTGTCGCAATTCTCGACTTGAAGTGGATGAAGATGACTTGAATTGAGTGGAAAATTGAAAAAAATTGCAATGTATTGGCAACTTATTCTAGGAATTTTCTCTCCCAAAACTCCTCAGTTGCAGGGAAATTAAATCTGTTTTCAGGGATGTAAATTGATGCTTTAATGCATCGTGAGGGCTTAAAGGGTTAAAGTGAAAAAATCCCGTTGATCTCCATGGTTTGAACAAACACATTTTAGCGTTGTAAGGGTACGATGGACATTGGCCCAGCATTGTCACAGCATTGTCACAATGCCCCGTGATCACGGCCCTATCCCGTCTGCATGACAATTACCTCTTGTATTATTGATGCCGCATTAACATCATCTTTGTCCTGTGACAATGACGGACTTAGTGACTCTCACAGCGACAATGACGGATTTAACGACACTTACCGTCTCGGTTTAATCAAGATTATTAAGGATTAACCCCAATAAGGATTAACCTTATAAGTCCCAGGGATTCATTTATATCTTCAGTTGTAACTCCTAAAACTCTGATTTCGACTGACGTGGTCAGACATATGTTTTATTCACAAGAATAACATTCAATACTAAGTTATTTGTCATAAATATATCTATACAACCATTTATACATAAAAAATACAAGTATTTACAACATTGTTAGTAAGCCAACAATAAAGATAATTTGTGACTTTTTGTCACAAGTAAATATGTCTGCACGTACATATAGATAAAACACTAATAATTAACAAATATAATTGGAAACTACACTTAAAATCATGTTCACCGGCATTGTCATGATATATTTAGTAAAATGACAGACTATTTTGAATATTACTAGACTTCAACTTAAGTTAAGCGGTATTGGCTAGATATGTAAATGTAGCTATGTTTCCTTCACCATGAAGCAGAGTAATTTACATTTGATTTGATTTCCAATTGACAGATTTATAATAGTGCCTTTTACTAGCTATATCATCTTATTTAAATTTTCACCCACCTAAAATTGTGTCTTTCTTACCACGATCCACATACACAACTTAAGGTGGGCGAAAATTACCCATATATTTAATTTGAGACCAGTGTTTATGTACACACGTCATTCCAATAAAGTGATTTTAGTCAAGTGATTTATAGACTCATTTCCATGGGCTGCACCATTCTCCATAAAATTATATTCGCCACAAGCAGACAAATTGCTAACAATTCTGGTAGGTTTGAAGGTATGAATATCGCAATGATTTTCATCACTTGATCTGCGTATTGATGCTGTATAATAATATCATCAGCACTGCAATTCCGCTGTGCGAAGCTAAAAGTGACTACCTTTTGGCTTTGCACGGTTGGATTGTTTGCTTGTATTTGTATTATTTGAAGCTGAAATTGATAAAGCAAACATTGACCCAATGTTGTTTTAATGCTGGACCACGGCGGTCGGTGGCCCAACATTAAAACAACATCGGGTCAATGCTTGCGTTAGCAATCTTCAGCCCCGAATGACGAGAAATAGTAGTATTCGTGATAATTATGTAGACATCTCTCCAATTTAAATATCTGATTCATTTACTTTTACAGTGCGGGGATCGACTTTAGTCGTCAGAGTCTGACGTCTACAGACTTCAGATTCTGACGACTAAGGTCGATCCCTAGTGCGGGGATCGACTTTAATCGTCAGAATCGGAAATCTGTAGACGTCAGATTCTGACGACTAAAGTCGATCCCCGCGCTGTAAGAGTGAATGAATCAGATATATAAAGTCGATCCTCGCACTGTAAGAGCAAACATATTCATATTGAACGTAGACCCATAACATAGGTATTCAAATGAAACAGAAAGGGCGAACTGAGACATTTATGATGATTTCAAATTGAATAAAACCCTTTGGTCTCCATGGGTTTTAAAAAAATATTTAGCGCCTTAAGGGTTAAGCAGCAACCACGGAGTATTTTGCGTGGAATATATATGGTTTGAAATCTGCTCGGAATATATAAGTCCCAGTAATACTAGGGTTGAGGTTCGAAAATTAAAACCTACAATAATTTGTGGAGTTTTACGAGTGTTACTTAGTAGTATGTGGCTCATAACGATAGATTATCTCACATTCTGTAGGTTTTCGGTGGGGAATAAAGAGTAAAAACACGTTACTAAAATAGTATCTTGAATTAATATTAAAAAAAATAAATTAAAATGAGTTTGTGAGCCTGTGGCCGATGGGTTGTTCGACTGTTTGTCTTTTCGTCCGTTCGTCTCTTCGTCCTCCCATCTCTCTTTCCGGCTGTCCGGTAACCTGACCGTCGGTCTATCCAGCCGTACGTCCGTCCGTCCGTCCGTCCGTGGTCTGAAGCGGACGCACAATGATCGACGCCTGTGTCGAATCCACCTACTTTCCAGTTTAGTTATATTTATGGTGATTTGTCCTCTATCACTGAGGTCAGTGACCTCTACCCAGGTTGTATTTTGTGCTAGAGGTCAGGGCTGTGAGGCGGGCCGTGTGCAAACTTCACCACACAGTATGACGGTCACTAATCTTGTCAAGGCGGGGGGGGGGGGGGGGGTAGGGAAAGGCAGATGACAAGACAAGATAGGAAACCGTAATCCCAATGCTGGTTTAATGTTGGGCCAGTGTCGCAGACGGTGGCCCCACATTAAACCAGCATTTGTTGACTATTCCAAGTTTTCAAGAAAAGAGGGAAACCGTAGTCCAAATGCTGGCTTAATGTTGGGCCAGCGTCGCAGACAGTAGCCTTACATTAAACCAGAATTTGTTTATTGTTTGTCATCGTGGTTGTGCATATACAGTGATCCAAACTGTTCAAAGGTGTGGAGTGTACAGTGCTGCCTATGGTACTGTGCACTATAAAGAACCCTTGAAGTCATTAGAAATAAGAATAGGGCATTATCCCGGCTTCGGGCTTCCTTCTGTCGCGATATTCCCATGATTGTGCAGAAAGCGACGTGAAACAATATTCATATATTGAGTTCCAATGTTGGCAGACGGTGACCAACAGTAAACCAACAAATGTAGTATTTCTTTATTTCCATTGCTGGTTACATGTTGGGACATCGTCTACGACACTGGCCCAACATGTAACCGGCACTGTGCTAACCAAGCAAACACTAGTCGTGGGGGCCAATGTTGTTTTAATGTTGGGCCGACGTCGAAGACGGCGAGCCAACATTAAAGCAGCATTGGGTCAATGTCTGGTGTTTGCTGGGAATGCTTTGTGCTGATGGGACATTCACTGACGGGACATTCGCACAATGTTGGTACAATGCTGACACATTGTCTACGACGCTGGGCCAGCATTGTATCAACATTGGATGATCGTCTCGTATTTGCCGGGCAGCCACAGGTCTGATTTACATCTCCTGTCTACTGACTGGAAACAACGCATGCCGAATATTCACCCCACAAAATGACCTAATATATCCTGTCCGGTACACTGTAGACGGGAATTTTTTTCTTATTTTTCTGTTTCTCGCAGCAGAAACTGGTGAAGCCCCAGTGGCTGAAACAGGTTTCAGCCACAGACTGACCGCGTACAAAATCGTTGGACATTTCTCAATAATCAGGTCGAAATAGTTATTTTAGAATCAATAACATTTCAGTTGCATGCCCGCATGCTCAGCTCAGAGGTCGCACAGTCATTAAAAAATTATGGACATTTTTCGGACCTTGGGGTCGGGATCGCTCTCAGTCACCGCCATGGTGAATTTTTCGGGTAAAGAAATGAAATGAAATGAATCGGGCTTTAGGCCACCTTTGTGCACATATAGGCTAAACTGGGCCAGGAGAACCTCCTGAGGGTGGTGAGATGATTGAGATGACACTGTCCTACAGACACAGGATTCGAAATTCGAGCCCTGGCGGTCTGAGGCCGAGCACGCTACCTCTCGGTCACAGAGGCTCCCCACAATACTGACTTTCACACGTGGATGGGGAAGAAACATTTTTTGTTTCTTTCAAACCGCCGAGACCGGGAACCGAACCCCGAACTCTGGAGTGAAAGGCAGCGGTGCTAACCACTACCCTAGGGCCCCCAGTTAGTATTGTGGGGAGCCTCCGTGACCGAGAGGTAGCGTGCTCGGCCTCAGACCGCCAGGGCTCGAATTTCGAATCCTGTGTCTGGAGGACAGTGTCATCTCAATCATCTCACCATCCTCAGGAGGTTCTCCTGGCCCAGTTTAGCCTATATGTGCACAAAGGTGGCCTAAAGCCCGATTCATTTCATTTACCCTAGGGCCCCCGCCCTCGGGTATAGAAAATACATCAATTCATGGCCTCAGAGAGGACGACACGGCTAAAACTGGTGAACTTTTTGCCCTTATGCTGTTGGCTTGATCAGTACTCAGGGTCCGTCTTCTCGTACAAGTTACGATATATCGTAGGCTTCTGATTGGTCGAGATGGCCATCTCGACCAATCAGAAGCCTACGATATATCACTGTGCACGGAGCCAGCCATGTTAACAGTGTCTTGCATATTGTTAAACAATTTGTAAGATTAGTCCCAGCAATTGAAAATAAATGGTTGGCCCTGATGACTTATTCCGTCCGGTTGTGGATCCAAACTCAGAGGCACTGGGTTCGAATCCCAGCGGAACGAATGTCATCGAGGTTGTGCATATGCAGTGCTCCAAACTGTTCAAACGCCTAGAGTGTGCACTGCTGTCTATGGTTTTAGTACTGAAAGAAACCTTGAAATAATTCGACATGAGCAGGGCATAGTCCCGACTTGTACAGAAAGCGACGTCAAGCAATATTCATATAGCACGAAATATAAGCACCGTTGATATATTCTCACTCGATCAAGTCACATATGGCAGTCACATATGGGCTGATACCAATATACTTCTGACCATGGACGTGAACACCACGTCACAGAGTGTGATATGGCCTGATACCGATATACGTCTCCTAGTGAAAACCACACCGGTTCCGAGATATTTCAGTTTCAAATATTAAAATGCAATTTCGTTCCATGGAATTTCCCTAAGGTCTCGCAAGCAGTTGACAATAGAAGATTTTATTGTACCATAGTGGAACCGCCACGAGGTGGTGTCTTCTACATGAGTTTTATACTCAGAAGGCATAAATTTCACTCTTTTTTAGCCTCAGATCCTAATATTATAAATGACAGCTAAAGCATGGGGCTGTTTAGCACCAGTCGCCCATCCCTCGAATCTTAAAATTAAGATCATCTTAAATCCCTCTCATTTCCATTAGAAACGTTGAGATCAATCCTAATCCTTAGAGCACTGAGCATGGGAATTTCAATTTTCAGCCACTCGAAGTTGTGTCTCGCTACCGCGATCCACAACTTCAAGTGACTGAAAATTGGTGTTATTTGTGAAATTTAAGTCCCAACATCTATAAGTGTTTCAAGATTGGATATTTTACGTTTAACAACTGGTTATGTAGGTGCTAATAAAAACACAGAATGTCTACTGTAGTCGCCATCAGTAAAGTGATAGAGGGTTAATCTTTCTCATGTAAGTGAGGGCATGTTGAGATAGGATCAGTTTTAAGGTTATTGGCATCAGAGTTTACACACGCTGCTGTGTAGTTTAAGGAGCATGAGGACATTCACGACACAATACAGGGCTGCTTTATGATCAGAGGCTCCATGGACGATCGGATAACAACCCTGAGAGACAAGATGTGAATGCATTATCAGTTCAGACAGCGGTAGACACACAGGACAAGGCTTGCACAGAGCAAGGCTTGCACAGAGCAAGGCTTGCCCAAAGCAAGGCTCCCACAGAGCAAGTCTTGCACAGAGCAAGGCTTGCACAGGGCAAGGCTTGCACAGGGCAAAGCTTGCACAGAGCAAGTCTTGCACAGAGCAAGGCTTGCACAGAGCAAGGCATGCACAGAGCAAGGCTTGCCCAGAGCAAGGCTTGCATACATATTCAGGTTTGCACAGGGCAAGGCTTACACAGAGCAAGGCTTGCACAGAGCAAGGCTTGCACAGAGCAAGGCTTGCACCGAGCTAGGTTTGCACAGAGCTAGGTTTGTACATGACAAGGCTTGCACAGAGCAAGGCTCCCACAGAGCAAGGCTCCCACAGAGCAAGGCTTGCACAGAGCAAGGCTTGCACAAAACAAGGCTTGCACAGAGCAAGGCTTGCACAAAACAAGGCTTGCACAGAGCTAGGCTTGCATAGAGCAAGGCTGCCACAGAGCTAGGCTTGCACAGAGCAAGGCTCCCACAGAGCAAGGCTTGCACAGAGCAAGGCTCCCACAAAACAAGGCTTGCACAGAGCTAGGCTTGCACAGAGCAAGGCTTGTACAGAGCAAGGCTTGTACAGAGGGACGGAACAAAGGGCAAGGCATGCACAGAGCAAGGCTTGCACAGAGCAAGGCATGTACATAGCAAAGCTTGTACAGAGCAAGGCTTGTACAGAGCAGGGCTGCCACAGAGCAAGGCTTGTACAGAGCAAGGCTTGTACAAAGCAAGGCTCCCACAGAGCAAGTCTTGCACAGAGCAAGGCTTGCACAGAGCAAGATTTCCGCAGAGCAAGGCTTGCACAGAGCAGGGCTTGCACAGAGCAAGGCTTGCACAGAGCAGGGCTTGCACAGAGCAAGGCTTGCATATAGCAAGGCTTGCACAGAGAAAGGTTTGTACAGACCAAGGCCTGTACAGTAACAGAGGGACCGCAGGGGTAGATGGAACGTTCGTGCACTTGGCTGTGTTCTCAAAGCGATGACCGGGATAGTAGTTTTCTAATAGGTCAGCCTTAATTCAAGTCAACGAGACGTTCACCCGGTGCTGGTTTAAAGTTGGCCCACCGTACTGAGTCTAAGTCTCGTGTGTGCTGGACAATTGCTACACCACCTCCTGGGGCTTTATCTCAGTCTCAGTGTGTGAAGCATTCGTGTTTATGGGTTGTGTGACCCACGTCGCATGAGATATTTATGAGTATTATGACCTACATCGTATGAGATACTTATAAGTACATTGACCTACATCGTATCAGAAATTTGAGGGTATTTTGACCCATATCCAATGAGCTATTCTCAGATTCATATCGCATAAGCCAATTATGAGTACTTAGACGCACATCGCATGAGACATTTATGAGTTCGACCCACAGCGTATGATACATTTTTGAGTACTTTACCCTACATAGTATGAGACATTTGTGGGTCTTGTGACCCACAGCCAATGAGCCATTATTGAGTGCTTAGATCCACATCGCATGAGACCTTAATGAGTCTGACTTTCATCGCATGTGACATCTGTGATTACTTTGATCTACATCGTATGAAACATTTGTGAGTCTTGTGACATGTATGATATGAGACATTGTGGCCAAGCATTTAAGGGGCCACTATTCAATCACTGGGGGGGGGGGGGGCGGCTGGAGTTTTTGAACTGGTCAAATTATTTATTCCACCTCCTGTCTGCAATATATTTTTTTTTTCACACTCTGCCCCAAGCAAAATATTTATTTTACTTTCTTTAAATGTATTTTTTCTATTTACAAAGCTGGATCTCAAACTATGCTTAGTATTGATGTGGGGGTTAAGGGTAGCCCCAGTGGCTGAAACAGGTTTCAGCCACTGATTTACCGAGTACAAAATCGTGGGACATTTCTTTTGACTGTCATATCGGGAAATATCGGGGAGTAATCAGGTCGAAAATAGTTTTCTTCGAATAGAATCAGCAACATTTCAGTTCCATGCCCGCATGCTCAGCTCAGAGGTCGCACAGTCATTAAAAAGTTATGGACATTTTTCGGACCTCGGGGTCGGGATTGATCTCAGTCACCGCCATGTTGGATTTTTCGGGTAAAGCAACACATCCTCAGAGAGGACGACACGGCAAGGTTAAGGCGACGAGCGAAGCGAGGCTAAACATTTTGAAGTGTCATTTAATGATGGAGCGAGAAGTGAGGCAAACCTTTTATGAGGGCCATTGAATATTTATTAACAGCATGTCCTTCAAACAGTTATTTATTTCATGAAAAATCAGTCTCAAAATATTTATTTCAAAATAAATTTCGAAAGTCCCCACCCTCTGGCGATTGAATAGGGTCCCCTTAGCAGCATTATAGGCTGTATTGACGACAGAGGACGCTGGATAGAGAGCCGCTCTCCGCTCCACCCAGCCGTCCGTGGCCCTCCACATCTCGTCAGCCCCGCTTATTTCCTGCCGCGCGGTATTTTACATTCCGCACGCGGCACAGTTGCACTTGCACTATTTCTGTGTGCCGTGTTTGGAATGACTAGATATGCTGGGTCGGATACCTCATAAATCACCTCTGACGGGTGGCCCAGTCCAAGGCTGGTACAGTGCCGGGCGGGCGTCAGTGACGCTGGCCCGACACTGTACCAACATTGTACACAATGCTGTACAGATCTACAGCAAACAGCATTGACCAAATTGTTGATGGCGGATTAGAAACCATCCACAACGAGAAGAAATATTGAAGAAATGTCGGCCTAAGTATGGTACGCTATCCTTATACTAATAACAGGTGAAGAAGGCAACATCAGATAGCTGATCTCAGATTAACACAGTAATTTGGTCTCATTATTTGGTGCATTGCAAGCATGGGACATTTAACTCACTCACTCACTCACTCACTCACTCACTCACTCACTCACTCACTCACTCACTCACTCACTCACTCACTCACTCACTCACTCACTCACTCACTCACTCACTCACTCACTCACTCACTCACTCACTCACTCACTCACTCACTCACTCACTCACTCACTCACTCACTCACTCACTCACTCACTCACTCACTCACTCACTCACTCACTCACTCACTCACTCACTCACTCACTCACTCACTCACTCACTCACTCACTCACTCACTCACTCACTCACTCACTCACTCACTCACTCACTCACTCACTCACTCACTCACTCACTCACTCACTCACTCACTCACTCACTCACTCACTCACTCACTCACTCACTCACTCACTCACTCACTCACTCACTCACTCACTCACTCACTCACTCACTCACTCACTCACTCACTCACTCACTCACTCACTCACTCACTCACTCACTCACTCACTCACTCACTCACTCACTCACTCACTCACTCACTCACTCACTCACTCACTCACTCACTCACTCACTCACTCACTCACTCACTCAGTCACTCACTCACTCACTCACTCACTCACTCACTCACTCACTCATTGAATCACAGTGTAATTTCTATCCTTAAATCTGAACACTGTCATAAACAACACTCATTGAACCGCTGTTGGTATGATGTTGGGCCGATGCCGCAGACAGTGAACCAACATCAAACCAACAGCGATTCACCGTCTTATGCTGGTTGAAATATTCCACCAATAACTTTTTTCTCGTTAGTTAATATATTTAAATTTTCACCCACTTGAAGTTGTGTCTCGCTACCGTCATCCACGACTTCAAGTTGGGTAACACTACATATATCTGCTTAACCCTTTCAAGCCTGAGTTTAACATTGTCATCTTCATCCACTACAAGCCTTGAATTGCTGTCGCAATTCTCGACTTGTAGTGGATGAAGATGACTTCAAGTGGGTCAAAAATTAAAGAAAATTACCATGTATTAGTAAACCAGTTTCATTGAAATTTTCATTAAAAAAACATAGTTGAAGGAAAATTAAGTCTGTTTTCAGGGATGTAAGATGATGCTTTAATGCATCGTGAGGGCTTAGCCGACTGTATAACCTAGAACCCTCTGGTTAATGGTGACATGAGACCTGTCATTTTGATATTTTACTACATGTTATACAAACTTTCTTACTATTGATCTCTATGAAATATTTCGGTATGAATGGGGGGGGGGGGTGACATTGTGTTCGAAATTTCACACCTCCTTAGGATGGTGAGATGAATCAGATGACACTGCCCTCCAGCCACAGGAATCGAAATTTGAGCGCTGGCGGTCTGAAGCTGAGCACGCTACCTCTCGGTTACGGAGCCTCCCCACAATGTATATTGTTTCATGGTTTCACTGCATAACCAGTAGACACGAAACGTTGAAGCAATATCGGGTAAACGTTGGTCTAGCGTCGTAGACGGTGGAGCAGCCTTAAACCAACATTATGTCTACGTTTTGTTTCTGCTGGCTACCTCCCATACCCCAACATTTTCAATCACTCCCTAAAGACATATTTGTTTGAAAAGGCATATCATAGTCTAATGGTGTAAAGCATATCAGTGACACATTTGTTTTCTTCGGCGCCCATGAATCACATCAGATATGTGGCCCGTTATAAATATTTCAATACTTATTAGTTTATTACGTTGATATTAAAATTATACAAAACATAGCCGCATAAGCACATAAATCATTAAAACTGCGTTCTTCATTAGTTGAACTTGAGGAGCAGAATATGTAAATATGTTTAAATTTTATTGAATATATGCATTTTGAACGTGCTGTACATTGGGCCTGAGGCCTTGAAATACGAAATAATACTTAATACTTGATACTTAATGTTCAACCCGTACAACGTTAAAATATTTGTGTATAAACCATTGAGATTGAAGGGTTTTTTCAAAATCATCATAAATGTCTTAGTTAGTTCTTTCCGCTTCATTTGAATACCTATGTTAATGGTCTACGGCTATTATACATTTGTAATTCTTTCAGTGTGGGGATCGATTTTAGACGTCAAAATCTGACGTCACAAGTCGATCCCCGCACTCAGCCGGACATATCTCACGCTAGTACAATACCCATTATAACATAATACACCCTTATGGCTCCATACCCTCCTGTGGTAACCCTTGTGATGCTGGAGCCCACATATACGGTGCCAGGCATGTTTATACCGATAGGAATATCATTTAATTTTCTAAAATAGTTTGTGGTAGCTGCTCAGTTAATCCAATAATTTAAATTTGGGAGACGTCTATTTTTCATACATAATAGTATTTTCCATTCATTTGGAGCTGGGAATTGCGTCAGCAATTTCCAGCTCCAAATGAATGAAAATAATACTATTTTCATTCATTTAAAGCTGGAAATTGAGAATACTCACAAACAATTCAACAGCACAGCGGCTAAGTATCTCAGTGTATACATCATAGAAGCCGTCGTTTATCTTACATACAGGAGGCATCCTAGCAGATACAATACGTTCATCCAATGTTGGTCTAATGTTGGTCCAGCGTCCAGCATTAGACCAACATTGGATGAACGTTTTAGACGCTGGACCAGCATTAGACCATCATTGGATGAACGTTTTGTGTTTGCTAAGATTCTTTGTGCACCCTGTAGATGTAAGCAGTCCGTTCCTCCAATGGTGTTAGACATGGACATAGACATAGTTTATTTCATATGATCTGTGCAATATACAGACATGTATGGCGTAATGTTGGGCCAGCGTCGTAGACGGTGGCCCAACATTAGAACAACATTGAATCAACGTCTTGTTTGCCGGGATCCTTTCCCTGTAAACATGAGACGTTGATCATGTTTGTGTAATGTTGGGCCAGCGTCGTAAACGGTGGGTCAACATTACACCAACATTGGGACAAAGTTTTGTGTTTGCGAGGACGTATTGCAGTGCAAAGCCAAAAGGCAGTAACTGCTTACTTTCAAGTAAGAGTTACAGCTTTTTGACCTTGTATCTTTTGTTGCTCTTATCTTAGCTTACTTTTGAAACGAAGCACCTGCAGCAACAAGTCTGCAAAGCCAAAAGGCAGTAACTGCCGACTTATCAAAGAAGCAGTTCCTATCTCCTGACACGAAACGCATACACTACCAACCGAGTAAACACAAAACATTTGTATAACATTTAAACAACGCTGGGCCAACGTCGAAGACGTGGGACCAGCGTTGTATAAATGTTATGCAAATATGTTGTGTTTGCTGGGGAATCTATTCTGCCCGCAAAGTCAAATGTCAGTAACTGCTAACTTATCAAGTTGGCAGTTACAAGGTTACTGTCCTCTGGCTTTATGCGATACTTTTATAACGTCAACTGCCTCCATCATCGTTTAGTCTCGTTTTCCACAGTATTGTGTAGAAACCATTATTTTAAACAATTTTGTTTCTTCTTTATTCTGTGGTATTTTTGTTGGGATTAGTTAAGCATTGCAGGTTTCGTGGTTTAATGTCGATGTATTATTTTCGCTTTGACGCTTTGACGCTTTCATAGGAGCTTTTCACAACCAAAATATTGACACCGAAGCCCAAGCCCTAAAATATATCTAATCTCCACAATTTGAAAATTTAGGATAACCTTAACTTTAAAAGTTAGGATAATATTATCTTAAAATTCAAGATTCAAATTGAATAAAAGATGGAATTTGCATAATACCAACTCGAAATAAACACAATGTTCACAACTATCTATGCTTTCTCTTTGATCTATCTTCAACCTGTATTCAATCTCTCTCAAGTTACTAGCTGAAACGATCGTAACTGCGGACAATACAAATATTTATTATTCTTAGATTCGATTTTCAGCCACCATGGTCGCTGGCTCTGGGTCTTATTCCACAAAGAATCTTAATATTGATATTATCTTAACTTACTCTTCTTTCCATTAGAAAAGTTAAGATTTATCTTAACTTTCCTAATGGAAATCAGAGAGAGTTAAGAGAATCTTATTTTTAGGACATTCAGTGGAATGTGCTGTAAACGCTCTGTACATTGTCTACAGACCAGTCTTACACTCACATACCAGTCTGTGTTAAATCTCAAGTAGTTTTCACAGACCAGACTAATCTGCCGATCTACAAAGCCGAAAGGCAGTAACCGCTTACTGTTCAGATAAGCAGTTACTGCCTTTTACATGGCGTGGCTGTACTGATCTTATCTATTGCATAAGACCGAATGCGCAGTCTACAACGACAGAAGAAATGTTATGCAATATTCACCCAAGAACGACTTTTTATTTGAATTACATCGGCATCAGTCCACTATCACACAATTATTTGAACATTCAATAACATAAAGATACAATTATTTAATGCAATGTTGATTGTTGTTCATGTGATATGTAAAATATAGCACTCGTTCAAGGAATAATGTGTTTGCCTGCAGGCTCACATTATATGTCTTGAACGAGTACATGGACATCTGTCTATACGTTATCACGTGATCTAAAATATATTTCGTATTTCATTTGAAAAAAAAGAACGATTTCCGATGTTTTGTGTTTGTGAATTGCAGTGGTGTCATGTTGTTATGCACGGTGGATAAATATGTTCCACACAATAAAAACTAACACAATTGCTATGTAGTATATGGCAGGTGAAGACCTTTCACATACATGATGCCAATAAAACTGATTCATTTATATGTCAATTAAGCAGCTGTTACCTCTACGTCTGACATTTGGACCTCATATCAACGTTTATACCCGCCGTCAGATTAACTTGTAACGCATGTTTTTCGCCGATTTCTCAGTCAATTCTTAACCGATTTTGATGAAATTTTGCAAGGACTATTTTCGGGTCACGCGGCGACTACCGTGAAATTTCCATCAAAAAATATTATGTAGTTCAAAAGTTAGACCATTTGACATGTAGTAAATTTGAAATTACGACGTCCCTCTATAAACCCATTAAACTGGTTAAATTAAAGTTTGTTTTCAGCCCTGAATTGCATTACATGCCAGATGGTCTAACTTTTTAGCTATGCAATATTATTCGACGAAAATTCCACGGTAGTCGCCGAGTGACTCGCAAATAGTCCATACAAAATTTCATGAAAATCGGTTGAGAATTGACTGAGAAATCGGCGAAAAAGATGCGATATAAGTTAATCTGACGGCGGGTATAAATCATTTTCAATATAATTGTAGATTACAAAAGGTGAATATTTTTTGCCATCACTTTCAGTGTAGTTGCCAGAGAACTAGAATATATTTCTTGCAACATTTTGTAAAAATTGATGCAGAATTGATTGAAATATCCCCTGCTGATGGCCAAACAAATCCCATTATAATACATAATACATATAGTCGAGATTCTTGATATAATACATGTTATTTTTTATGTCAGACAGGTGCGTTGGTCACATGACACTTGTCTGGGTTATTGTATAGCGTCAAATAATATGATGCCTTTGGTGATTTTACCCTTTCAGTGCGAGGACCGTCTTTATACGTCAGAATCTGACGTCTGTGGACGTCAGATTCTGACGTATAAAGTCGATCCCCGCACGCAAAAAATAAAATATTTTTAACGACCGTAGACCCATGATATAGATATTCAAATGAACCGAAAAGAGATAACTAAGATATTTATGATGATTTCAAATTGAAAAAAAGAAGTTTTATACAAAAATATTTCAGCGTTGTATGGACACTGCTTTTTACACGCACGACGAGGAGCATATCCATTTCAGCAGCTATCGTCTCAGTGCCCTATTGTGAACTAGTCCGAGCTTGACGTGAACAGCATGGTTCAACGTCAGAGATTGACAGCATAGCAAAAGATGTGGTTTTCTATGCTGGTGGTCAGTGTATGCTGTGTCAGTAGTCTTATTTAAATGAGAAATTCACCTATAAAGACAGGGGCTTTGAGTCCCCACATTAAGGCATTATTCTAATGAGATGTACATCTGTCCTTACAGCCTAAATTAAAAATGATTGATCAAACAATGAAGCAGTAATTCATTGCGCAATCGATCGGATGCGCACCGTATTTTTGTGGCAGAACTTTACGAATGGCAAAGATTACAGACTCTGTATAGCACACATAGTCTGTTATTACGGACTAATTGTGAACCCTAGTCTGGCCCTAGTGCAGTTCTCCATAGTCATCAAATAGTCAATCATATATCGTAGGCTTCAGATTGGTCGAAAAGGGCCATCTCAACCAATCCGAAGCCTACGACATCGGGGTATTGTAATTTGTACGAGAATACATGATATTATCTTACAACAAACCACACGGAGGCGCAATTTATATGAGCAAAATAGGGATGAAACAAATACACGAAGCCATATCATACACGCAATAAACGGGTGAACTTCCATTTATTCAATTCGATTTCAAATTATACCATATATTGTTTCTTTTATTAAATCTGAATTCATGTTGGTGTTCGTATCCGTCTGGTTTTCCAATAACTTGATGACTTGATTCAACGTGATATGTGTTGTTTCGGTTTGATATTTTCAAATTAAACGTCGCTAAATTTGATAAAATATTTCTTTGTGGACTGACTTAACCCTATCCTGCTAAGTTAATTTATTGAAATTCTCACCCACTTCAAGTTGTGTCTCGCTACCGCGACCCACAACTCCAAGTGGGTGACAATTACTAATCTTTAATTAACTTTGCATGATGTTTAAACACACTTTCATTCCCAATAACAGTGATTTTTATCGGTTAATAAAATGGATCCAAAATGACTATTATCGCGCTTAGAGGCTTAAGTTTGTTGGTACATCAATTGGCGCAAAGTGATAAAGTGACATATGACCTTTTGATTGTATAGTAGGACGATTCATTGACGTCTAAAGTCAGTCCCCGCGCTGTAAGGGTTAAACGGGGATTTGAAATCTGAAACGAAAACAATCGCACTCTGACGTCTATAGAGGCCATATTATGACGTCTGATGTCGGTCCCCGCGCTGAAAGGGTTGACGTAATCTGGCTTTTGTGCTGAATTTCACTGTTATTCCATTTCCCACAGATTGCTATCTCATCCTTATTTGCATCTCGCCTGCTTCCCCAAACGATATCGGGGGGACGTTCTCAAGAGGACAAATTGATTTTCTACATTTTTTTATCCAAACAATTGCAATGGGATATCAGATAAAAACATGCCAGATATCTCAGCATTCAAACATAAACATAAACCTTCTCAAAGTATCCTTCATAGTCATAATAATACATTGAACTAAATGAACTATTAAATGCATCATTATTAAATGCATCATTATTCAAGCGTATAGAAATTGAAATACCTTCGCATTTTTAAATTATTCTTTTTTTTTGTAATTATTGTGTTATGAATGTCAGAATCACGCCCTTGAAATGAAGGGGTAACTCTGCCACAGAGACTCCTTCATATCCAAGGAGACGCAATAATAAATCAATTAATCAGTTATGCCTTATCACGCCAACGTAATGAAAAATGATCGAGATTATTTATCAAATAATTACATCGACAAATTAATTATTTACAACAACGCTATAAGTTAATTTAAATATAATCCGTATCAAATAAGCCTGAAATGACACAATATATATTATATCATCACTACGATTTCAGTCCTTATATATAATTATGTAAGGATAGGAAGAAACCTTATCGATTTAAAAAAAATGATCTACTGATTATAATATTGCAATAGATAAGTTAAGAAAAAATAGATATATTTTTATAATGGGCAGGCTATAGTGTTTGAAGAAGTGGTGATTACATATAATAGTATATATCAGATGACAATAACTACATGTAATAAATTAACGTCGTATATGGCATGTTGTCGTTTGTGGCAATCGCACGGGCCACTGGTTATTTATACGCTGTCAAAATTTATCAAATTCGTGCATGGTGCAGCGATTGCAGAAGCTTGATAGCCAAATGTCTCGGTAAATTAACGTGGATGTGTAAACATAGCTTGATTAGTATCGGGTTAAGCTTACCACAAGAGACAACAATGGTTCGGTTGGATGAGAAACGTCCGTTGACTTAGATGCCTTGCCACTCCCTCAAGACAGGCTGATAAAATCAATGATTGATGGGGCTCCCTAACTGAAGAAAAAAACAAAACAAAAAAGTACAGATGAAATCGCGGGCCAAATTTATTTTGGGGGATAGAGTGCACACAGATTTGATTTAACCCATTCAGTGTGAGGATCGACTTTAGATGTCAGAATCTGACGTCTAGACGTCAGATTCTGACATCTAAATTCTGACATCTAAATTCTGACATCTGACGTCTGAAGTCGATCCCAGCGCTGAAGGAGTAAAACAATTTATAATGGCTGTAGACCTATAACGTAGGTATTCAAATGAAACGAAATGAGCTAACTAAGACATTTATGATGATTTCAAATTACAAAAACCCTTTGCTCTCTAGGTTTATATAGAGATATTATAAAGAAATATTTCAGAGCTTGACGAGTTTAAGACCAGACAATATGTTCTGACACTCTAACTGCTATTGTCCTGCGGAAGACAAAGTTAGCCGACACTTCCGACTAACGTAATGTCACATGCTATAATGTCCTATTGGAGACCGAGTTATAGGATGGTACTACCGACTAACGTAATGTCACATGCTATAATGTCCTATTGGAGACCGAGTTATAGGTTGGTACTACCGACTAACGTAATGTCACATGCTATAATGTCCTATTGGAGACCGAGTTATAGGTTGGTACTACCGACTAACGTAATGTCACACCTACTGGAACCCAATTTAGGCTGGTATTCGTGGCGGGCTCGCTTTGTCTTTGAGTTTTCCGTATTTAGTGTACTTAAAATAAATCTTCTCATACTCCTGTTGATGATGATGTTGTTTAAAAATGTTCTACTGGATACCACGTTAGGTCAGTACTGGCGACTCTCGCGAAATAAGTGTCACATGATGACAATTTATGATTCCAGATATCTGCTGTTTGTAATTTTTAATCGCTATATTTGTTTTGAACTAGCTATGTAAATCTCAAGCTGCGTTAATGTGATTCAGTTTTGTCAAGCTGGAGATAAATTTTGTCATATTTTCCTGCTATGAGATATCTCTAAAGTGACAATGAATGAATGAATGAACAAACGAGCAAACGAACAAGCAAATGAATGAATGAATGAATGAATGAATGAATGAATGAATGAATGAATGAATGAATGAATGAATGAATGAATGAATGAATGAATGAATGAACAAACGAAGAAACGAACAAGCAAATAAATGAATTAATCCATGAATCAATAGACGGAACGATTAATAAAATATTCATGGATAATATGAAGATATAATTTTATCAAGGCTAATTTGTAGAATAACCAAGATTGCACATCTATAAAATATGATGAATTATCGGCATTTCTGTCTCATTAAACTGTTCAGTGCGGGAACCGAATTTAGACGTTTATAGACGTCAGATTCTGCCGTCTAAAGTCAATCCCGGCATTAAAACATTTATAATGGCCGTAAACACATAACATATATATTTGAATGAAGAAGAAAAAGCTAACTAAGACATTTATAATGATTGAAAAAAATGGTCTTTTGGTTTATATTGAAATTTTCAGCTCTTTAAGGGTCAAGGCCAAGAATGGGATTCATCAAATCAGATCCAGATGCTCCTTCTGTCACCTGAACCAGAAACAATGACATCTGCTGCTATAAATGTCATGGCGGTAACTCATGATGACACGTTTGGCGTGTGAGAGACGTCATATTAACGCTGTCACAGTGTGATACACTCTGATAGCACCGAGTGTTAAAATGTATGTCATCAGAGAGTGTTCTGGCACGCACAACACGCTGAAATGAAATGAATCGGGCTTAAGGCCACCTTTGCGCACATATAGGCTAAACTGGGCCAGGAGAACCTCCTGAGGATGGTGAGATGATTGAGATGACACTGTCCTCCAGACACAGGATTCGAAATTCGAGCCCTGGCGGTCTGAGGCCGAGCACGCTACCTCTCGGTCACGGAGGCTCCCCACAATACTGACTTTCACACGTGGATGGGGAAGAAACATTTTTGTTTCTTTCAAACCGCCGAGACCGGGAATGTCATGGCGGTAACTCATGACACGTTTGAGGTGTGAGAGACGTCATATTAACGCTGTCACAGTGTGATACACTCTGATAGCACCGAGTGTTAAAATGTATGTCATCAGAGAGTGTTCTGGCACGCACAACACGCTGAATTAAAGTTGTTTTATTGCCGGGTCAGCGGCCACCCAGCAAACACGAGGCATTCACCCAATGCTGTTTCAATGTTGCATTGAAACATCATTGGGTGAATGCCTCGTGTTTGCTGGGTAGTCGATGTCCCGACATTAAAACAATATTGCGTCGATGTCTTGTCACACACCTGCAACGCAACAGCATCCCAGCATATACAAGTCATTAAACTAAAATTTGTTTAATTCTTTATTACAACGCTGAAATATTTTTGTATAAACCATGGGAACCAAAGGTTTTTTTATTTGAAATAATCATAAATGTCTTAGTTTACTTAGCTCTTTTTGATTCATTTAAATACCTATGTTACGGGACTACGGCCATTATAATTGTTTTAATGATTTAAACAGCCATTATAGATGTTTTAATTCTTTCAGTGCGGGGATCGATTTTAGACGTCAAAATCTGACGTCTTTAAACCCTGAGGATGCACGAAAAACTATAAATGGCAAATTTAAATTTAACTTCAATTAATCTTCATACATTACAAGTCGAGAAAAAGCGATAGAAATTCACAGCTTGTGGTGGATTAACCCTTTCAGTGCGGGGACAGACTTAAGACGTCAAAATCTGACGTCCATGAACGTCAGATTCTGACGTCTAAAGTCTTGTAAATTATTGAAAATGACTTAGAACTATAACATAGGTATTCAAATGCATCAGAAAAAGCTGACTAAGTCATTTATGATGATTTAAAATTTTGTTAGTTTTGGTTCTTTCTCGTTTTTATTTTTCTATGTTAGCCTGCTATTTTTCCCTGGGTTTTCACACAATGTTTCTCAGTGAATGAGGCTGTATGCTATACTGATAATTCCCAGCTGTTGTTCCGTATTTATTCAGGATTTTCTGGATCACTAAATGTTTATCAATGTTGGGTCAATGATGTACATGTAAGGGGTTAATGATGTCCTATTTCTCCCTGAGTTTTTATCCAATTGACTTCAAACATTGGCGCTATGATCCATTGGTTTTGTGGTTTATTCCTATGACTTTTTTTTTATAAATTCTCAGTTGTTCTTCCGGATTTATTCAGAATTTTTTGGATCACCATGTATGAACCAATGCTAGTTCAATGGTGGACATGTTGAGTGAAGTCTCATTCATTGTATGAGTAGACTGAAATATGGGCAGTGTGTACAAGTTGGGTCACCCTATTAACCCTTTAAATGCTAGATTAGATAATTAATTTGCTTTTGCCCCATGCTGTTTCAATGCAGGGCCAGTCTTGCAGACCGATGCCCGCCATTGAACCAACATTGAATGTTTACTATGGACATTAGTAATCTTTGAAGTGCTACACTTGACAATTAGATTAACAGTTGTAATTCCATCAAACACGAAACGTTCACCCAATGTTGTTTTGCTTCGCACACAGTGATACAACATTCAGCCAACAAAGAGACAAGTCAATGTGTTACTGGGCCCTCTGAATGTGTTTCCCTTTCACAAACAAATATATATCTACTTGTATATAACAGTACAGACTACAGAAGCCACGATCAGTGGGGACTTCTAATTTCTGAAAGTTGAAGTCTGAAGTCCGAATTTTGAGGTGTATAATCTAAAAATTTAATTCAAAATGGTTAGCAAAAAACCCGTGAACAAAATTTAAATTAATCTGTCATAATAAAAATAATCCAACAAAATTCTAAATATCAGACAAAAATCTCATAAAACCTAGTCCAAACATTATTGTTACTAGGAAAGTTAAAATTCCCTTCTAGTATTAATATTGTGACAGCTGTGATCACCCTACTAACGTAATTTACAACTTCAATGGCTGAGAAATAATGGTATCTAAAATTTCACAAACTGTGTGAAGATTTCAAAATTAAAAAAAATGACACTCCCGACGAAAAGAAGCAACCAAATTATGTTTCTACGAAAGATAAAGCGAGGAATTGACTGGATTTGAAATTGGAAATGACAATGCCATTTGTCAAGCTTTCACATTTTCTTGTACCCCCCCCCCCCGTCTATCTACACAGCGCCGTGGTGATGGATGAGGCTCTAAGCTGCTTGTTGTTTCTTCATTTCACGTCATAATCCCCCCGTGTTGTAAGATACGCTATCTGTTGATAACCCTTTAACATCCAGTCCCGATTATATTCGATTGTTTCTTCTTTTTTATTTGCATATTAAGTACCACCATTCAAATACGTTAAAGATAAAACGTAACCTTTTGAACATAGTTGTCCTCAATTTTATCAAATCTGAACAGTTTTCACTCACTTGAAGTTGTGGATCGCCTCATGAGACACAACTTCAAGTGGGTGAAAATTACAATTGAATAATTTGGCTTTTACGGGTCAAAGGGGTGCGCTCAACAAGATGCAGACATTGTCATTGATCTATCGCCCACTGGACCCGCTTTCAAGAAAGGCGTTTTTAATCCCACATGATGCGGCTCAATTGTCAGAACAAATATAACGACCATTTACAATCAGAAATGGCTCAATTGCTCATGTATGAGCAAAATGTGCCTTTTTGTATTAAAACAGCTAAATTGTTTCAGCAGGCTATGATAATAACAAAAAACAACATTGAGCAGGTTTTAAACGTTTTGTATATTTCATTTGAGCAGGTTCTGTTCTAATTATTCTTCTAGGGAGTTAAAATTGTTCAGATTTGACAAAATGGTGGTCAACTATTTCAAATCTTGCTGATTGATAGCACGTTTTATTTTCAACATGTTTAAAAGCTGATACGCAATGTACTAGTATATAATAACCCGAATATCATCGATACCGGCGCTTTGTGGGTTTACCCTTACAGCGTGAGCAGAATCTGACGTCTGTAGACGTCAGATTCTGACGACTAAAATTCAGACTAAAAGCCTATCCCCTCACTGTAAAAGTAAAAAATATTTCTAATGGCCGTAGACCCACAACATAGATATTCAAATGAATCGGAAGGACCTAACTAAGACATTTATTATGCTTTCAAAATGAAAAATACCTTTAGTGTCAGCAACAGTTTTGAAGGTGAAGCTGTACGCATCATGTGGTGCTTTGGTGATTTCTACCAGATGAGATCTGTATGCAGACAATAGGCGTTCACCCAATACTGGTTTAATGTTGGCCCAGCGTTAGCAACGCTGGGCCAACATTAACCCAGCATTGGTGTATTGTATTTTAGACGCTAGGATGGGATCATATGTTGATATCCCTGATACAGGTTTAATGCTGGTTCGGCGTGCACAGCGCTCGTTCAGCATTTAACCAGTGTTGTTCACTGTAGTTTTTGCTGAGATGGAATTGTACCAAGAGTAAGCAGATATTGATCCAGACACGCAGCTATTGTGACGGCAGAGTAACCGCTCACCGGACGCCTACAATTGATTTAGCAAGGACTTATTCCAGAAAGCTGGAGCCCGTTGTGATTCATCCCGATATATGTATCATTAAATCATCATACCAATCTAGGTAAATAGAAAAGACGCTGTAGTCTAGGATCAGCCACCAATCTATACAGCTAGCATCCCACCAGGGTTAGAGCTGTCGACTGTCACGCCGCAGCTCGTCGGCTCGTCCATATATGTCTCTTTAAATCATCATACCAATCTAGGTAAATACAAAAAACACTGTAGTCTAGGATCAGCCACCAATCTATACAGCTAGCATCCCACCAGGGTTAGAGCTGTCGACTGTCACGCCACAGCTCATTGACTCGTCAATTTATGTCTCATTAAATCATCATACCAATCTAGGCAAAAAGAAAAGACACTGTGGTCTAGGATCAGCTACCAATCTATACAGATAGCATCCTCTTAAGGTTAGGGCCTAGTGGTTACACCTGGCGTCTGTCGCGCCGTGGCTTGTACCCATAGGTCTCCTAAATTTACGGAACTAATCTAGCCAGATAAAAAAGACTGTGTTCAGCCACCAATATATACAAATTCAGATTCTGACGTATAAATTCGATCCTCGCACTGAAAGATTTAAATTATTTCTACTGGCCGTAGACTTATAACACAGGTATTTAAATGAAGCGGAAAGAGATAACTAAGACATTTACGATGATTTCAAATTGAGAAAAACCTTTGGTCTCCATAGTTTATACAAAATATTTCAACGCTGTTAGGGTTAAGGTTGAAGCCCTGGTGTAGTGGTTATAGCTGGCGCCTGTCGCGGCGGGGCTTGTACCCGTAGGTCTCTTGAATTTACGGAACTCATATGGCCAGATGGAAAAGACACTCTGGTCTCTGGGATCAACTACTGATTTATACAGATAGCATGCCATGAAGGTTAGAACCTTGATGTGGAGGTTAGAGATGCTGCCTGTCACGCCGCAGCTATCGGTGTCGTCCGTGGTTAGAGCTGCTGCCTGTCACGTCTGACGTCCAAAGACGTCAGATTGAGATGTCTAAAGTCGATCTCCGCGCTGTAAGGGTTAACCCTTTCAAGCCTGAGTTCACTATAGTCATCTTCATCCACTACAAGCCGCGAATTGCTGTCGCAATTCTCGACTTGTAGTGGATGAAAATGCCTTGATGTGGTTTAAAAATTAAAGAAACTTACCACGTAATGGTAAACAAGTTTCATGAAAATTTTCATTCTAAAACCCTTGGTTGTAGGAAAATTAAATTTGTTGTCAGGAACGTAAAATGATGCTTTAATGCATCGTGAGGGCTTGAAGGGTGAATCTCGATTTAACCCATACGGCGCGGAACCCGTCTTTATACGTCAGAATCTACCATCTGTAAACGACAGATTCTGACGTAAAAGATAGTTCCTGCACTGTAGGAGTTAAAATAGTTCGAATTGTTGTAGTCCCATAACATAGGTACAGCGCGGGAACCGTCTTTATACGTCAGAATCTACCGTCTCTAAACGACAGATTCTGACGTAAAATATAGTTCCTGCACTGTAGGAGTTAAAATAGGTCGAATTGTTGTAGTCCCATAACATAGGTACAGCGCGGGAACCGTCTTTATACGTCAGAATCTACCGTCTGTAAACGACAGATTCTGACGTAAAATATAGTTCCTGCACTGTAGGAGTTAAAATAGTTCTAATTGTTGGAGTCCCATAACATAGGTATTCAAATGAATCAGAACATTTACTAAGACATGGATGCTGATTTTAAATCGAAAAAAACTCCCTATAGTCTCCTTGGTTTATACAAAAATAATTCAGCGCCTCAGGGTTCAAAGAAGATCAACTAAATTTGTCATCTTATAAAAATGTTTTTTGGATTGGTGGTGAATGGGCCAGACCTCTGACAATATTATAAACACAAAAAATCATTATGGATAACAAAGGCTATACTTAGATCCATTAAACGTAGAGACTTTTTATGTAGAAAACTTAAAGAAACGCCTTCAGATTCTATTGAGTATGAACACAGAAAAATTAATGTTCGCACTTATAATATTATTTTAAGGCGAAGTATTTTTATTGCAAAAAAGAATTTTTATCACTCTCAATTTCAAAAATACATTTTTAATATATAAAGTACATGGTCAGTGATACGAAATATATTGAATAAAAACAAATCGAAAAGTTCTCTACCAGATGAAATGAAAATAAATAACTGTTTAATTGAAGATAAAGAAACTATAGCTCATTCTTTCAATAAATAATTTGCAAACATTGGCAGTACACTGGCATCAGGTCTCAAAGATGTACCTGACAATTCGCACATGAATTATTTAAATGATCCAGTTTCTACTTTTTTTTCATTTCAAAATGTAGACGAAGATACTGTGTCAAAACTAATTGATAACATTAATTCTAAAAATAGTTCAGGTGTTGATGAGTTATCAACAATTCTGATTAAATTGGTTAAATCTGATTTAATAAAACCATTAACAACAATAATAAATAAATCACTTCACATTGGTATTTTCCCTGACAAATTGAAAATAGCTAAAGTCATTCCTCTTTTTAAAAAGGGAGACCCTACTCTAACGGAGAATTATAGGCCTATATCTCTCTTACCAGCAATTTCTAAAATATTTGAACGTGTCATTTTTAATCAAATGAATGCTTACTCTAAATAACCTTTTTTATGATAAACAATATGGATTTCGTAAATATCACTCAACTGAATTAGCTGCTCTAAATGTTTTTGATACTATTGTAAATCATATGGATAATGGAAATACACCTTTTGCTGTCTACCTGGATTTGTCAAAAGCGCTTGATACACTAAATCACTCTATTTTATTGGACAAACTTAAATTTTACGGTTTTAGAGGAACATCTATTAACCTGATAAAACATTATTTATCAAACAGAAAACAGTGTGTGTCAATTGAGCGTCTCAGATCTTCTTATATAAATATATCCACAGGGGTTCCACAAGGGTCCATATTAGGGCCCTTGCTGTTTGTCATCTATATGAATGATCTCCCCAACGCAAGTCGTTTATTCAAATGCATAATCTATGCTGATGACACAGCCCTTATCGCAAATTTAAATGATTTTTATGCTAAACATGATTCTGGGCTAAATATTAATATATTAAATGATGAATTAGAAAAAATAAGTTACTGGTTATTAGTTAACAAGCTGTCCCTAAATAAACTAAAATCAAAGCTCATGCTCTTTCATCAACCACAGAAACGTGTAACAATTCCAAAATTAAAAATAAACAATACATTAAGCGAATGTGTGGATGAATTTAATTATCTGGGACTAATTATAAATAAACACCTTAAATGGAATTAACATGTTAATAAAATAGGAAATAAAATATCGCAGACAATAGGTGTGATTAATAAACTTAAACACTTAATACCACAAAAAACACTATTGACCATTTACAATTCTCTCATTCTTCCACATATTAATTATTGCATATTAGCATGGGGTCATGATTCAAATCGGATTTTAAAACAGCAAAAAAAAGCAATTCGAATTATTGTTAAAGGTAGTTTTTATACACACTCCGATCCTATCTTTAAATATTTAATATTTTGAAAGTAAATGATATACATCTTCATCAACAACTAAAATTTTATTTTAAATTAATAAACAACATTCTTCCTGATCATTTTTATGACTTTAATCTTGCTCTAAACTCTGACATTCATGATTATAACACAAAGGGGAAAAACAAACTGAGGAATGCCCATTTTAAACATGAGTTTGCTCGTAATTGTATCAGAAACCAAATGCCACATTTATTAAATACCACACATTTATCAATTTTAGAAAAGGTACTCACTCATAATTCAAAAGGTTTTGGACAATATACTAAACACTATCTAATAGAGAAATACTCTGACATTTGTCTAATTCATAATTGTTATGTTTGTAATTTGACAACACCCACCTAATGCACTGAATATGTATGTGTGTATGTATATATATATATATATTTATATATACAATTTCCTTTTGGCCACAATGTTATTTATTTTGTAACTTTTGCCTTTTTTGTGGCTGTGTCTCGCTGACGCGACTGACAGTTCCAGCTGGGTGGAGATTATTGAGATTTGATAAATTTCTGTTTTGAGTTAAAACCCTATCCCATATTTATCCAAACTTTTTCATTTGCACAGTCCCTTTTAAATTTATTCTGACAAGCTGCATAATATTTTGCTTAATAATTTTGTATCGTGATTTACTATATTATATAGTATTTTATATTTTATATTATTTATACTTAGGTGGCTTCCATGCCAGCGTCTCTTTGAGTCTTAATGGTAGTCATCCTGACATGTTATTTAATTTGTAGTTTTTCAGTGTCATTTGTCGAATAAACATTTTTCTTCTTATTATCATTATTATAGTTTCATAATCACAATCAAGACACAACTTCAAGTGGGTAGAAATTCCAATTAAATAATTTGGCGGTTAAAGGGTTAAAACCCTGAATTATTTTCATATAAATCAAGAGACTAAGGTGGGTGTTTTTCTGCTTCATTTGAATACCTATGTGACGGATCTACAGTCATTAGAAATACTGTACTCTTACAGTACTGGGATCGACTTTAGACATCAAAACCTGACGTTTCTGACGTCAGATTCTGAAATTTATTGTCGTTAATTAAGTGTTTTCTAAAAATAGTGGGGACTTTCACTCTCTGTGTGTCAATGGTAAAATAATCATTCCCTGCGTTAATAATAGCTCATTTGGTAAGATTAGTGATTACAATACACTACCGCGATCCACAACCTCAAGTGGGTGGAAATTACTCACATTTATTTAATTTGAGACCAAATATATGCAAATCTTGATGTTAAAACACACATTTCATTCACAATAACAGTGATTTTAACTCTCAAACCTTTCAGTCCTCACGATGCATTAAAGCATCATTTTACATCACTGAAAACAGACTTAATTTTCCTACAACCAGGGGTTTTAGAATGAAAATTTTCATGAAACTGGTTTACCAATACATGGTCATTTTCTTCAATTTTTCACTCACATTAAATCATTTTCATTCACTACAAGTCTAGAATTGCGACAGCAATTCGCGGCTTGTAGTGGATGACAATGGTAAACTCAGGCTTGAAAGGGTTAATAAACGACACTAGTCGTTTCTAGCGCTCAAAGGGTTATTGATACACATTTTCTGCAAAATAATTTATTTTGTCAAGCCTGTATTTTGGTTGGGCAATGGCCTCGGCGTGGTGGTTATCGCTACCCATGTCACGCCGGCATTCGGTGTTTGCTCCCAAATTTCGAAAAAGCTTGCATATTGTAGGAGGCTCCGTAGACAAGGTATCGGCTTCACCCTGACGCACCCTATAGAGTGTAAGTCACATTAGCTTGTGACGCATGTTTTTGGTCGATTTTTCAGTCAATTGTCAACCTATATTCATGAAATTTTGCAAGGACTATTTTTGCATAGTTCAAACGTTAGACCATTTGACATGTAGTAAACCAATTAAATTTGTGAAAATAAAGTCCGTTTGAAGCCCTGAAGTGCATTACCAGGCAAATAATCAAACCTGCCACAATTCAATGAAATGTGCAGGGTAGCTGGTGAAGGACTAGGAAATAGTGCTTGTACAATTGCAAGAAGATTGTTTGGGAATTCACTGAGAAATCGGCGAAAAACATGCGCTATGACTTCAACTATAATAGATCCCCATTTCTCAGCACTTCTCCTCTAACAGACCCTGTGGTACAGTAGGCATATTCCGTGTGATCTAACGACACTTCTGTGCCAAATAAACATATTGATTCATCGTATGTCTCTCTCTCCTCTCTCCATGATATCACATGTTTAAATCCAGATAAAATGACACTAAATGTTTCTAAAAGAATGAAACTATAATTGTGGCAGATTCTAAGTTAAGCAAATAATTCAATTTAACCCTTTCAAGCCTGAGTTTACCATTGTCATCTTCATCCACTACAAGCCGCGAATCGCTGTCGCAATTCTCGACTTGTAGTGGATAAAAATGATTTGATGTCAGTGAAAAATTGAAGAAAATTGACATGTATTGGTAAACCAGTTTCATGGAAATTTTCATTCTAAAACCCTTGGTCGTAGGAAAATTTAATCTGTTTTCAGGGATGTAAAATGATACTTTAACCCTTTCACCACTGAAGCCCGTTTTATGTGCTGAATGCCATAGCATCGTGAGGGCTTAAAGGGTAAAATGACGATGTTTATTCTGTCATTTTAAGCTGGATATTTCCCGTTTTAACCCTTTAAGCCCTCACGATGCATTAAAGCATAATTTTACATCCCTGAAAAAATACTTAATTTTCCTACAACCAGGGGTTTTAGAACGAAAATTTCCGTGAAACTGGTAAACCAATAAATGGCAATTTTCTATAATTTTTTAACCACATCAAATCATTTTCATTCACTGCAAGTCGAGAATTGCGGCAGCAATTCGCGGCTTGTAGTGAATGGAGATGACTATGTTTAATTCAGGATTGAAAGGGTTGCTGAAATGTGTTGATATAAACCATGGAGACCAAAGGGTTTTTTCAACTTGAAATCATCATAAATGTCTCAGTTAGCTCTTTCCGCTTCATTTGAATACCTACATGTATGTTATGGGACTACAGCCATTATAAACGTTTACTACTTTCAGTACGGGGACCAAGTTGAGACGTCGGAATCTGGCGTCTGTAGACGTCAGATTCTGACGTCTACAGACGGTCCCCGTACTATTGTCTGTTCGACGGTGGAGGATTGTCCAAAATGAAAGTAAGCTTTTCGGTATTCAGTCAGTCAATTTTCAAGCGATTGTCACGAAATTTCGCAACCATTATTATCTGGTCATTTGGCAACAACCCTGAAAATTTCGCGAAATTCCATTGAGCATTTCAAAAGTTAGACCATTTGACATGTAAAGCAATTCTGAGAATAAACGGGAATGGAAGTTAATGGGTTTATACATGTTATAGAGGAGCGTCATAAATAGACATTTACTACATGTAAAATGGTCTAACTTTTGAACTATACAATATTTTTTTACGAAATTTTCAGGATCGATGCCAAATGACTAGAAAATAGGGTTTACAAACGCTGGTCTAACAAAGTAATTATTGTGATTTTTACTAATTTGTCACCCACTTCAAGCTGCTGCAAATATAATGTTTATATTTATAATTAATAATTATACATTTGTAATTCTTTCACTGCGGGGATCGACATTAGACGCAAGAACTCGACGTTTTAAGACGTACGAATCTGACGTCTATAGACGTATGATTCTGACGTCTGAAGTCGGCCCCCACACTGGGGATTTCCAAGATTTAATGAAGAAAATAGAAGAGAAATAGTTCAGCAGGACATTGCACTTGTGTACAGTAGGCCTGTTTAACGACACTTGAGCGCCAAGTAAATCCATTGATTGATTTACTCTATTTCTCTCTCCCCTCATCATGTCACGTGACAATTGGGTCGCTTTCTGGCTAAGCACCAGGAATCGAACCCGGAATAGTCGTTTGCTGATAGACTGAACCCGCCGTGGCTGTCATGAGCCAGTCATCCATTCAGGCAGGTCGTAACAACAGTAATAAAAACCTCGCACGAGGGAGCTATAGCCGCCTTAATGACGTCCTAACACCGCCGCGCTGTCAGCACCGCAAATCTGCCCTGAAAAGTCAGAAGGCCGTAACTGCTTACTTGTAAAGTAAGCATTCCGCCTTTTGACTTTGCACGTCAGAATAGTCACCGCTCACCGCTTGTACAGTGTGCGAGCGAGAATGGTGTAATTCAATTTCGCGAATTGCACCAGTACAGCCTACTGTATACATGTGCATCTTGATCAAATGAATGAATGAATGGGGTTTTAGGCCCCATTTGTGGATATATAGGCTAAACCGGGCCAGGAGAGCCTTCTGATAATGGTTAGATGAATGAGATGACACTTCTCTCCAGACACAGGTTTCGAAATTAGAGCCCTGGATAAAGAATGGCACAAAATTCTGAAAAGTAATCAGGTATTAACTGGAACGTAAGCGGTTACAGGCTTTGCACGGCAGAATTATCAATGTGCATCGCTTACACAGTCCCTGTAATTTATTTTCGCGAATTGTACCCGCGCAATATACTGCTATGTATTAATCCATTATTATTATATAAAAATGGATTAATAAGTGCACATAATTCTGTTCTATAAAGCCAAAAAGCTGTTCAACAGTTAGAACCTATTGGCTTTACACGACAGAATTGCTCACCGAATTTACAGATCAAAACCACAGACCTGATCATACATGACCTCAATCAAAATCACTTCCCAAATCAATTTTATTTCGCCAGTACAGCTTGTTTCATACGATATAATAGATACGATATCTGAGGAGCGCGCAGCGCAGGGCCCTGCGCGAAATTAACGTGATACACTGCTCTCAGCCTTAACTGGGCAAGGCCGCCATTAACGTGATCGCCTAGTCAGATTGAGAAGGGATCGGAGAAACAATGCTGTTCGAAACTGGGACGCATGTATGACTGGCGAGGCAGTCAGGCTCTCTACCAATTGCGCCACGTCCCCTTCTCTAGATACGATATAGCGCCAGCATCTCTTAATAATATTGAGACTCAATGGAACTTTTAGCTGGCATCGGTGTTCTCTGGGCAGATCAAATGTTGGAGTATGGGATATGACATGCAAAAGGTGTTAATTTGAGTGCGATATGTGAAAATACAGCAATAGTCCAATGAATAAGATATAAGTGTTTAGTCACATTTTCATTCACTTTGAGTTGTAAACTGCTGCATGCCATCATTCACAACAAATGTCATGACTATAAAATCCCCAAGAGTGATACCTCAAATTAAAATCCCAAAGTATAATTAACTCCTAAAGAGCTGAAAAAAGCACGTCTAAAGCTGATCGCCGTGATGAAAGGGTTATAGCTCCTTGTTATACTATTTTTACAATAACAAATTGTATTTAGAATATGCCACAAATGTGACGAGGTAGCTTATTGTATATCTAACG
The DNA here is from genome assembly GCA_964017125.1 of Flabesymbios commensalis. NCBI lineage: Eukaryota > Metazoa > Annelida > Polychaeta > Terebellida > Flabelligeridae > Flabesymbios > Flabesymbios commensalis. The sequence goes on along the minus strand of OZ024904.1, from coordinate 109,457,790 downwards.
TGTTTCCCCTTAAAGCGCTGGAATACATGTATACAAACCATTATAGAGACCAATTTTTTTTTTAAATTCTAAATCATCATAAATGTCTTAGTTAGCTTTTCCGCTTCATTTGTCTACTGTGTTATTCGTTTATGTGGTCATTATAAATATTTGTTCTCTTACAATATAGGGATTGACTTCAGGCGTCAGAATCTGACGTCTACAGATGATGTCAGATTCTGACGACTAAAGTCGATCCCCGCGCCAGTATAAATGTTTAATTCTTTCAGTGCTGGGACCCACTTTAGACGTCTGAATTTGACGTCAATAGAAGTCAGATTCTGACGTCTAAAGTCGGTCCCCGCGCTAAAAGAGTTAATTTTGGGAGGGAAGCTCCGCGAACTGGTGATATTTCCAGTCTGTATTTTCAATCTGGTCTTGTTTGCAATCGGTTGACCCAAGGAATCTACCTATAGATGCCTCGCTTGACCTATCGACTGCAGAGCCCGGAAGCTGGAGGCGGCCATTTTATGATATTTCGGAAATGACCATGCGTTCTAACGCTGACGAAGGACGATAACAACCAAAAAAAATCGCAGACGCTGAGTGAATGCTGTTTTCATGTTGGGCCACTGTCTTCGACGCTGGCCCAACATGAAAACAACACTGGATGGACCTGTCGTTTTTTGGCGGGAAAGGTCATGCGTATATAGCGGGGAGATGCGCGCGGTGATTAGCGGGATTTATGTTCGAGTCCGGACGCACGCGTCGCTTCACTAAGTGTACTGGTTTTAGCCGGGCGTGGTGGAAATATCAAACGCGCCGTGAAAGGTGATAAAACAAATTTTTTCGTAAGGACAGACAGACAGACAGACACATATTTATTGACGACGGGAAGTCCATGTAGACTTAAGCGTCATTAAAATCAACAGTATAACATATTTATGTGCATTTATATAACAGGTTTAGTTCTGTAAAATTATATAAAAATCGACGTGATCTGCACACTTAAAATTAATTTGCCATTATCATGATTATATACTTGCACATGTACAGGTTATTCAAAATATGCATTACTACTACATTATTCTGGACCGTTATGCTTGACTGCATTGGCGGGAGTCTACTGTACTTAAACTAAAGTTAAACAATGCTATCGTGATATGTATATAAAAATGTGTCCCGCACTAAAACCAGATGTAAGATAGCTACTTCATATTATTCTACATAGTTATATATTTTACGTCCCTGCCATTATTAATCTATTTTAGAAGGTTAACCTTTATGTTCATAATCTCTATGGAATTATTTTCTCTATAATTATGATGTATATTATATCGCTATCATCCAATATCTCACAATCATTTGGTTCAAGTGACAATCGATCCCAGTTCTCTTAATTTATCTATTTAATCGTATGACAAATACAAATTTGCGGTGTTTATTTTCCATGCGATATGGAAAAATACTGCACTTGTTAAACGAACAAGGTGCAACGAACAAGATACTCACATAAAGGCTCACTCTTTATTCGTTGGACGAATGCTCGATTTTGCCATATGCATCGGCTGGATTTTGGCCCGATGTGCCAACAAATACGTCGGCCGATCATCTGACGGCGGCTGAATCGGTTTGTGACTCTATTTAAAACACACCACTACTTTATTTTCTTTGTCCGACCACTACATTCTAAGCCGGGAATAACTAATTATTGTTGACCAAGTATGGACAAATTACCATGGTAAGCCTTTGGTATTAAAATCAGTCAGATGTGACCGAGCTGGTGTAAGAGGTCGTCATTATGTTCGAATGTGTTTGAAGTCAGTTAAAACCCTCGGAGTTCTACATTCTTAGTTGTGAAAAAGGCCTCTTCCTTCGGCCTCGACCCTTTTCACAGCTAAGGAGGCAGAGCGCCTCGGGCTTTATCTAATACATAATAGACAAGTACACGAACGTGGTGGTCTTTCAACTCGCTCGACATATAAAGCCTCCCCTATTGTAGATAATTATGTGGGTTAGGGAGTTAGGGATCGCGGTTTTCGAATTCCCATTATTCGGCGCTTTTTTACTTGCTCAACATATAAAGCCTTCCCTATTGTTATGTGGGTTAGGGCGAGGGTCCTGGTGCAGTGGCTAAAACTACCTGCTTGGAGAGTTGGGGATTGTGGTATTGGAATTCCCATTATTCGGCGCTTTTTATACTTGCCCAACATATAAAGCCTTCCCTATTGTGCATTCGAGACTTGCTTCGTTTTTACAATCGTGATATGCGTGTGTGGATACATCGTTACTGACAAGACCCTCCCAGACCGGGAAAACAACGCGTCCCCCTGTGAGAAAAGACCCCGCATCACGGAGTCACATTTAATTTGCACTGGGGAACCCGGATATATTTGTCAAATTGTGGACTCCCCTCTGGGGCGGCATTGCGTGCAGTTGAATCATGGCGCAGATTCAGAACAAGAAAAATATGGCAGCTTGGCATGGGACCGTGGGAAATGTGAAAAAGGGGTATTTCATACGATAAAGCAGTTTTCTCAATAAAAAATAAAAATGATTAATTTATTTCTCAACGAGTGCTGTCTGCTGTTAAGACGCCTATAATGACGTCACGACATGACAGATAGTTTTGCGTTTCTGGGAAGCCAGATGAAGCCTAATGGTCACATCACGTGCCGTGGTTTTCACCAGTTTTGTAAACGGTGTTCATTTGAGTGCGGCGCGGCATTAGAAATGAATCACACGCCTAAGACCTGAAGGTGATGCTAATCACCTTTATAACTGATCTCAGTTTCCTTGTTTGACCCTCAACTCAGAATGAGAATAGAACATTGAATTAACGAAAATAGCGCAAAACTGTCAATATTTAAGTCGTTTTTTACCCTCGTGTACCGCAAGCCTCAACTTCAGGAGGATAACAATGACCATTTGCTTAGCGCAACTAGTTTCAGCCTGAAAGTGTAAATCAAAATACAGCATGCGTCGTTAAATCGTTAGATACGACCATATTCACACATCATCACGACAAACCCTCGCCCAAAGGCTCGGGCTTGATGTAGTAACTTGTGCTAAGATCACCTCATCTCACCTTCCAAACGATGCTGCTTGCATTTAATCTGGCATATGGAGTTTTTTCGGACTTTCAGTGGTAGATTGTTTGGTCAATGGCTTTTTTATGCGGTATCACATTAGCTTTTGACAATATTAAAATAAAGCAATTTCAACCTGATACTCTCAATAAAATAACTGAACCACTTGCCATATCACAGCTTGGATATCATTCGCAAACGTTCACCTGCACGACATATATCAATATCCAATAGAAAATAGAATTACGACAAAGACTTCTTCGTAGTTACATTTTACTTTTATCTTGAATATTGATATAGATTTTCAATATTACAATATTATTATTGATATATTTGTATATCAGATATTGATATAGTTCTTCAATATGATTATGATAGACTTCTAAAAAAACTCAGAAATATTTGTTATCACCACAAATAAAGCTGTCCACTCATGATCAGTTGATTGAATTGGGCCAAAGTGAGTAATCAATATATTTATTTCTGAAAAATGATATCCTCCTTTTAGTTACCTTAATACACGTAAATTAAACATTCCATCTATAATTCTGAATAATTGTCAATAATAAAAAGTTTGCACTAACGTTATCCAGTCGCAGTAACCTTTATCTTTTTCAGATTTTGACGGCTATCACATTCCAACCGACCCCCTGTTAGACCCCATCTATCTCCTCCTGGGGCAACCCTGGCCATATATATCCCCTCTTACCCCTCTCGTGAACCAGCCCGCACCTCAGATCAATGAATATTATTCCTGATTTTGACGCTATTTAGACCCCCATCAATTCCCTCCTTGATCAGCCCCGCCTCTCAAAATTGACCCCCTTGTCCCTCTTAGACCCCCATATATCCCCTCCTGGACTAGCCCTCGCTTCATATACCCTTTCTTACACCATATTAGACCAGCCCTCGCCTTAGAGACCCCCTCTACCCCCTCGTGGACCAGCCCCCACTGATGTTTATGATCCGTGATCCATTTTGACGCCTCTCACGTTCAAATTGATCCTCCTGTCCCTCTTAGACACCCCTCTATCCCCTATTGGACCAGCCCTGTGTCTCTCTTAGATCCCCATCCCCCCCCCTCTGGATCAGCCCCGCTGATGAATATGACTCGTGATTTATTTTGGCGCCTCTCACGTTCAAAATGATCCCCCTGTCCCTCTTAGACCCCCATCTTCTCATCCTGGACCAGCCCCCGTTGATGAATATGACCGGTGATTCATTTTGACGCTTCTCACGTTCAAATTGATCCCCCCTGTCCCTCTTAGACCCCCATCTTCTCATCCTGGACCAGCCCCCTGTCCCTTTTAGACCCCCATCCACCCCTCCTGGACCAGCCCCGCTGATGAATATGACGCGTGATTCTTTTTGACGCCTCTCACGTTCAAATTGACCCCCCCTGTCCCTCTTAGACCCCATCTTCTCATCCTGGACCAGCCCCCTGTCCCTCTTAGACCCCCATCTACCCCTCCTGGACCAGCCCCCGCTGATGAATATGATACGTGATCAATTTCGACGCCTCTCACGTTCAAATTGAACCTCTTGTCCCTCTTAGACCCCCTCTATCCCCTCCTGGACCAGCCCCCTGTCCCTCTTAGACCCCCATCTTCTCATCCTGGATCAGCCCCGTTGATGAATATTACCGGTGATTCATTTTAACGCCTCTCACGTTCAAATTGATCCGCCTATCCCTCTTAGACCCCCATCTTCTCATCCTGGATCTGCCCCGTTGATGAATATTACCGGTGATTCATTTTGACGCCTCTCACGTTCAAATTGATCCCCCCTGTCCCTCTTAGACCCCCATCTTCTCATCCTGGACCAGCCCCCTGTCCCTCTTAGACCCCCATCTACCCCTCCTGGACCAGCCCCGTTGATGAATATGACTCGTGATTTATTTTGACGCCTCTCACGTTCAAATTGATCCGCATGTCCCTCTTAGACCCCCATCTTCTCATCCTGGACCAGCCCCGTTGATGAATATGACTCGTGATTTATTTTGACGCCTCTCACGTTCAAATTGATCCGCCTGTCCCTCTTAAACCCCCATCTTCTCATCCTGGACCAGCCCCCGCAGATGAATATGACTGGTGATTCATTTTGACGCCTCTCACGTTCAAATTGATCCGCCTATCCCTCTTAGACCCCCATCTTCTCATCCTGGACCAGCCCCCTATCCCTCTTAGACCCCCATCTTCTCATCCTGGACCAGCCCCCGTTGATGAATATGACCGATGATTCATTTTGACGCCTCTCACGTTCAAATTGATCCGCCTGTCAAACTGATCAAATTGTTATCCGTCACGTCTCACTGGTTACCATGGGAACCAAGGATGGCTGATTTGTAATTTGATACAAATGTCCTACAAGTGATTCCTCTCTCTACATCCCAGCTTAACTCTTTCAGTGCGGGGACGGACTTTAGTCGTCAGAATCTGACGTCTGTAGACGTCATATTCTGACGTCTAAATTCGATCCTCCCTATATAATGGCCGTAGACCCATGACATAGGTATTCAAATGAACCGGAAAGAGCTAACTAAGACATTTATGATGATTTCAAATTGAAAAAAAACATTTTGGTCTTTTGGTCAATATAGAAATAATTCAGGGCTTTAACCCTTAAAGCGCTGTTTTTTTTTGTATAAACCATGGAGACCAAAGGGTTATTTTCAATTTGAAGTTATCATAAATGTCTTAGTTAATTATTCTCAATTCATTTGAAAACCTATGTTATGGTTCTACGGTCATTAGAGATATATTTATACTTACAGTACAGGGATCGACTTTAGACGTCAGAACCTGACGTCTACAGACGTCAGATTCTGACGTCTTAAGTCGATCCCCTTGCTATAAGGGTCAAATGGAGAAGTAAAATCTGGACAAGTGAAGACGACAAAGCTGTACGTATCATCTTGTGGTTTGTGATTTCCACGAGAAAGAAAGTTCTCTAGATGATGATTTTAAATTGAATAAAACCCTTTGACTTCCATGATTTATATGAAAAATATTCAGCGCTTCAGGGGTTGAAAAAGATATCCGAGCAATTTGTATGTCAGTTGTTGTGACATAGGGGTGGTGGGGCGGAGGATTTTTTATTTATTTATTAGGCTTTCTATACACAAATATATACAATAATCGTACAAATATGCAACTGTAAATAAAATTGTGTACATCAGGATGTCGAATACAGGTGACCAGCACCCTAAGTTCGACATCCAGGATAAAATTTATATACATGGTAATTACATTTAAAATGATACTTATATACATAGAATCCCTATCGATATAATTATTTATAATTGTTTTCTCACATATTTTCACAATGAGCCTTTTTTAACCTTTAAAACGCTGAAATATTTTTAAATAAACCAAGAAACCAAATGGTGTTTTCAATTTTAAACTATCATAAATGACTAATGAAATCTATGCGAAATCTATGTGAAATGACGTCATGAAAATGGTTTGGTGTTTTATTTGGAAATATTTACTTGGACGATGAATGCATTCATCGTCCAAGTAAATATTTCCAAATAAAACACCAAACCATTTTCATGACGTCATTTCACATAGATTTCTATACTTCAACTATAGAAAATAAATCGACGGAATAAGTGGCAGGAGGCCGAATAACTGCTGAGGGAATAAGAATATTTTCTGGTGACGTGAAGCTGCAAATTGCATCAGCAATTCTGGTTTCAAATGAGCAAAGACAAGAAACAAACAATTCAGTAGATGATAAAAGAGCGTTCACATTTAGGCGTCCGCACACGCATCCGCTGTCCGTCAAAATCAAATCCAGCTAGATTATATTGTGCATTCTCACTGTTCCGTAACCGCACCCGCTTCCGCATCCGCACAATTAGTTTCAGGATCGATTTTGACAGACAACGGACAGCAGTTGGGACAGGAAATCTATGTGAAATGATGTCATAAAATGGGTTCGTGTTTTTTTTTAAACATTCACACGGGTTTGGATGCCAAAGGATGGATGCCGTGTGAATGGATAAAACGGACGACTGGCAGAGAGGGACGTGACACGATGGTTAAAACGCGGAGCTTTGTCAATGTCGCTGCCTGCGTGCGGTTTCGATTCCATCTTGGTGCAAGATTTTCAGAGAAATATCATGTTTCTCACCTCCCAATATCGGGACATTGTTTGTGTCCTTGGGCAAGACACTTAACCCTCAACTGTTTCACTTGACTCAGGTGAAAATGAGTACCTGATAGGACAGATATGGCAATGTGTATGATAAATTCAATGTGCCAAAATGGCTGCAGGACTGCATATTCTCCGTAAAGTTGAAATGGGACACGAATGAACAGGTCCAATGACCAGGGGGTAAAAATGGAAAAGTCGGATGAAATACTTGATATCAGACTATAAACCTGCACCTTAACCTTTTTTTTACAGCTGACAACAGTGCACCTCGTGTGAACGCCCCCTTATAGGACAGTGATCTGCAGAAAAAATCTGCAAAGAATATATCGACGGAAGATAAATATTGGCATTGAGTCACAAATCACTGCCTGAAGTTGACTGGTTCAGTTAAGTTGCTGAGGTGAAAGTGACGCCGCTGATAATGGTTTGGTGTAGATGTGACCATCAGAAGGTGATTATGACGTCCATCAGATCCCGATAAGGTTCACTGATCCGTGTGATCACACTGACCATCACGCTGACCACCGCTCAGCCTGTGGTCAGCCTGACGCTCAATAATATAGTCATAAAAACCCTAAACCCCTTAACCGCCAGTGCCGTCCATATTCGTTTTTTACATTTTTATTAGCACTTTACATATCAGCTTTTAAACCTGATAAAGATAAAACGTGACATTAATCAGCAAGATTCGAAATTTGTTGACCTCCATTTTGTCAAATCTGAACAATTTTCAGTCACTTGAAGTTGTGGATCGCGTCACCGAGACGCAACTTAAAGTGGGTGAAAATTCCAATTGAATAATTTGGCGGTTAAAGGGGTAAAGGGCAAAATTACTTTGATATAGTATTAGTATTTTATTTATCAAAGTGCCATCCATATACATAATTTAAACAGAAAAAAAGAAAACATGTAATATTTCTGATGATCAGCCTATCAGGCTTATATGGCTTTATATAAACCATGGAGACCAAAGTTTTTTTTCAATTTGAAATCATCATAAATGTCTTAGTCAGCCCTTTTCGATTCATTTGAATATGTTATGGGTCTACGACCATTATAAATATTTTTACTCTTACAGTGTAGGGATCGACTTATAGACGTCAGCATCTGACGTTTATAGACGCCAGAGTCTAATGACGATCCCCGCAATGAAAGGGTGGTTTTGTTTTTGTTTTGTGTATACTGAGCACAACTTCCTATTTGAGGGACATGGCGCAATGGTTAGAGCGTGGCGCTCTGCCGATGTCGCTGCCTGTCGTGCGGTTTCGAATCCCGCTTGGTGCAGGATTTTCAGAGAATTATCATGTTTCTCCCCTCTCAATCTTGGGACACTGCTAAGATGTTGTGTCCTTGGGCAAGGCACTTCACCCTCAAATGCTTCACTTGACTCAGTTGAAAATGAGTACCTGGTAGGACAGAGATGGCAATGTGTACAATGAGTTCAATGCGCCGAAACGGCTGCAGGACTGTATGCTCTCCGTGGAGTTGAAATGGCACACAGGTCCAGTGACCAGGGGGTAAGATGTAAAGTCGGATGATAGGTCTTCAGACTTGATATCAGACTATAAACCTGCACCTTTACCTTTTAGTTTGGAAGGCTAACGGCTCAGGGTGCTATCGCACCACATTGTGCATTTTCTGGGGTCTCGCCGGATGGAAACTATGCCTACGTCCATTGAGGTTATTTTACGTCCAACTCTGGGTCAGTCAGACGAGCCATCTGATTTACGTGGTTCTTTGAGCCCCACGGCACAACATCGCTGCACGATGTCCTAGTGTATACAGCACCTGGCAGTCCCAGGCGGTCACCCATCCAATTTTTAACCGGGCGCGACGTTGCTTAACTTCAGTGATAGAACCAACACCGATGAGCTAACGCCGTATTCCGGTTGACTGTTCATAGTCGCTGCCTTTTTGTTTGTCATTAAAAAAATAATGTTAACCCCTTAAGCGCTGAATTATTTTTGTAAAATACATGGAGACTAAAGGGTTTTTTCTATTTCTATTTGAATACCTATGTTATGGGTCTGCGATCATTATAAATATGTTTACTCTTACAGTGCGGTGATCGACTGTAGACGTCATAATCTGACGTCTACAGACGTCAGATTATGACGACTAAAGTCTATCCCCGCGCTGTAAGGGTTAACCCTTTCAAACCTGAATTTTCCATTGTCATCTTCATCCACTACACGCCGCTAGTTGCTGTCGCAATTCTCGATTTGCAGTGGATGAAGATGACTTGAGTGGGTGGTAAACTAAAGAAAATTGCCATGTATTGGGAAAACATTATCATGGAAATTTTCCTTCTGAAACCCTTAGTTTTAGGAAAATTGGGTCTGTTTTCGGGGATGTAAAATGATGCTTTAATTCATCGTGAGGGCTTAAAGGGTTAAAGGAGAAATTATCATTAAGTCTCTACAATGTCATATAATTTGATTCGAATTGCTTGTACGTGAGCGAGTAAGTTTTATCCACTTTAAGTGTGGGCTCGCAGTAGCAAGTTATACATTCAGGTGAGTTGATATTTCAGAAACGGGAAGTTAAACCAATGCTGTTTAACGTTGGCCCAGCGTTGCAGACGCTGGCCCAGCGTTAAACCAGCATTGGTTCAACGTCTCGTGTGCTGTGTTGCAATCACCTGGACTGACCATCAACCATGACTTTGGTACATGTAATCACTGATATTCTTTTGAATATTGCTTTACATCGTTTTCTGCACATTGAGGTAATATCGCGACAGAAAGAAGTCCAAAGATACGCTATTATTATGGGATCGGCTTAGCCGTGCACGAGCCCACACGGTAAAGGTGGAGTCGTGAATTGCTGTATTCGTTTTACACGAGATAATCAACCTTATTCAACATGACGGTGACTGGGAGAGATATCCACCTCAAGGTCAGAAAAAGGACCATAACTTTTTAATGAGATCAGCCGCAAATGAGCTGAGCATGCGATGTAGTGGATGAAATGTCGCTGATTCTCAAAAACCCTTTATCGACCTGATTGATCGAGACGAGGTCTTAGATATTACCGTCCAAAGAAAGTCCCACGTTTTTGAGTGAGCGGGATATGTGGTAGTTCTGTTTCAGCCATGTTAGAAATAAAAAAGTATGCTTTGTAAACCAGTTTTTTGAAAACTTCCAGCTGACTCGTAAAGATTGAATAATGTGGGTAACCGCTGTAGTCTCCTCGGCCTAAAACCACCAGGGCTCGAATTTCGAATCCTATATCTGGAGGGCAGTGTCATCTCATTCATCTCATCGTGACATGGCATGGCAATGCATGGCATGGCATGGCATGGCATGGCATGGCATGGCATGGCATGGCATGGCATGGCATGGCATGGCATGGCATGGCATGGCATGGCATGGCATGGCATGACGTGGCATTGCATGGCATATCATACAATACAAGTAATCGTATGTCGTGGCATGGCATGGCATGGCATGGCATGGCATGGCATGGCATGGCATGGCATGGCATGGCATGGCATGGCATGGCATGGCATGGCTTGGCTTGGATTGGCTTGGCTTGGCTTGGCTTGGCTTGGCTTGGCTTGGCTTGGCTTCGCTTCGCTTCGCTTCGCTTGGTTTGGCGTGGCATAGAATGGCATGGCATGGCATGGCATGGCATGGCATGGCATGGCATGGCATGGCATGGCATGGCATGGCATGGCATGGCATGGCATGGCATGGCATGGGGATGGCATGGGGATGGCGTGCCGTCCACCATACGTTAGACCCGCGCCATGTCTATCTGCTCGCCGTCAGGAAAGTTTTTCACTTAGCTTTCTTAATTATTCATCACGTCAGACGAGACGCTACCAGTTTTTAATGTGAGATTACGGCCACCCAGACTTATATTGCACCTAGACATACCATAAACCCTTGTCATCTCACATCCATATAATATTCTATTTAGGGGTTATTTTATTTGAGAGAAGTTTTTTATAAAGAGATATTTTTTGCTTTTTGAAGTTGGAAATTGCGTTAGCGAATCTATCTTTAATGGCATGAAAAACACTAACAATTCAGAAAAAAGGGCTTAGAGCCTTTATCGGTTTAGGGTCTTTAGACACTTCCAATATTGCTGAAAACCCGTAGAATATCTACCGTTTATGACGGGTGACCGCCAAAGGAGGTTATGTTTTGGTCCTGTTAGATAGTTAGCTTGTTTGTTGGTTGGTTTGTCTGACTGTCTGTCAGCAGGTTTACTTACAAAGAAATGAACAAATGTGTATGAAACTCTTACCAGATAATGTGTTTCAGGCTGAGGATCTATTCATTAAAATTGAAGATGATCCGGAATACGATTCGGATCCAGAATTGTTGTTTTCGGCCATGAAATCTTCCCAATCCAATACACAATCACTGCGGCGGAGATTTTCAGTTTCTGACTAAATGTCCAGTTTTAAGGTGTTTTACTTATAAGGTGTTTTACCATAATGTTTTTACTGTAAGCTTGCAGTCACTCAGGTTGCACATCATCATGCATAAAATACATAAACTAGACATTTAAGGTGTTTTATTTATAAAGTGTTTTACCATAATGTTTTTACTGTAAGCTTGCAGTCACTCAGGGTTTTTTCAATTTGAAATCATCATAAATGTCGTAATTAGCTCCTTCTGATTCATTTGAATTCCTATGTTGTGGGTCTACGGTTTAAAATATTTTTGCTCTTTAGGTGCGGGGGGATCTCTTTTATTAATTACTGATATTCGGAATGAAATGGGTGTTTTCGAATCTAAATTTTAAATTATCGGTCTCAAATTAAATATGCAATTTTTACCACATTAAAGTTGTGGGTTGCGGTAGCGAGACACAACTTCAATTGGGTTAAAATTTAATTTATATTTATTATGTTCACTTAGTTCTCTGAGTGTTAATACTTGGCCACCATCTACGACGCTGGCCCAACATTTAACCAACGTTGGATGAACGCCGTCCATTTACTGGGATAAATAGATGTGATTTTATTTCCACGGTTGCGGTAGCATAACATTATTAGGAAAGTATTAATTATTATTCCAGTCAGAGGGTGGTGTTCTAGCCCTCAATCATGTAAATTTAAATAACAATTGAATGACGGTAGTAATTGGTTGATCTCGTCAGTTTGGCCCCTCTTTAATTGGTCGGGGTTAGATTTCGAGGTCCAATATTCCACACAGATAATAATGATATTCAGCTTAATATTACTAATATTCCACCATTATATTAATAATATTCCATCGTAATATTAATAATATTCCATCGTAATTTTAATAATATTCCATCGTAATATTAATAATATTCCATCGTAATATTAATAATATTCCACCGTAAAATTAATAATATTCCATCATCATATTAACAATATTCCTGAATAATAATAATTAATAATTATTGGGTCTACGGCTATTATCAATATTGTTACACTTAGAGTACCGGGATCTACTTTGGACGTCAGAATATGACGTCTGTACGTCAGATTCTGACGTCTAAAGTCGTCCCCCGCGCTGTAAGAGTTAAATCCGTGTTCGTAACCTTCGCAGTTATGGGGAACAAAATGTGTGTTTGAATATCAAGATTTACAAATGTTTGGTCTCAAATTAAACAAATATTCGTGTTTTTCAGCCACTTGAAGCTGTGGGTCGCGGTAACCAGATTAATTTATTTAACCTTTTCACTACCATACATAACGGAAATTTCCGTCGTCATTCGTCAATGAACGTAACCATAAAATGACACAAATTTTCGTCAAATATATACTACATTTATGTATTTTTCGTCATTTGAAGCTGGAAATTGCGTTAGCAATTCCAGCTTTAAATGACGAAAAATAGAACTCCTACACCAGTATATCTGGATCCTGGCATGCACTCCGGCCTGGAAGTCAAAGGGTTAAAGGGACTTACTCAGGTTAAAATCATAAAAAAATCGGTGATTTTATTTTGGCTTATTAATATGACCATATTATGTAAACATGTCCACGGACTAGAGCTGCAAAGTTTTTTTTAAATTTTTGTGCTGAGCATTCACCAGTTATTAGGCTAGATATAGAGACGAAATTCCTGATTTCTTATTTTGGACAACCATGTTAAAAATAAGAAATACGGGAATGGGCCTATGGGTATGGGCCTTTAACATGGGGCTTTGAGGGTGACGATGATACGCCATTCAGTGTTTAATATTACAAAGTTTCCTGCCATAAACAGGTCTAGCCTGGTTGTTCAGGGATGTAATAAACGCTATGAATATTAGAGGATGTCGCAATATAAGCTATTGTGCACAGCTTACGCCGCGATCTCATAAATACTTTTACTGCACAACACCGCCAACGCTTTCCTTGCTGGGGCACACAACACCGCTAACGCTTTGATTGCCATGGACGCATAACACGCATAAGGGGTTTTGTGAAGTTAAAAAATAAACACAAACACTTTACTTGCTATGGATAATTTTCACCCACTTGAAGTTGTGTCTCGCTGACGCGATCCACAACTTCAAGAGAGTGAAAAGTACATGTGGTCAAAATTATTTTCACCTGGTTCTGATTTCACATTATAGTTGACCCTTGCTGAAATAATTGTGTATAAAACATGGAGAACAAACGGATTTTGTCAATGTGAAATCATCATAAATGTCTTAGTTAGGACTTTCCACTTCATTTGAATGCCTATGTTATGGGTCCACGACCTTTATTAATGTTTCACTCTTTCGGTGCGGAGACCGACTTTAGATTCTGTGACGTTTAAAGTCGATCCCGGCTGTAAGCGTAAAACTAGTTATAATGATCGTAGACCCATAAAATAGGTATTCAAATGAATCAAAAAGAGCTATTAACTAAGTCTGTTATGATGATTTCAAATTAAAAAAAAGTTTGGTCTCTAAGGTCTTCTTTAGAAAATCCTGCGCTTTAAGGATTGAGGTGCTTTAGCTGTTTACAACATAGCATTCACCGCTAGGATAACTCTTAAAGTGCTTCAGATGGTTACAACATAGCAATCACCGCTGGGATAACTCTTAAAGTGCTTCAGATGGCTACAACATAGCATTCACCGCTGGGATAACTCTTAAAGTGCTTCAGATGGTTACAACATAGCATTCACCGCTAGGATAACTCTTCAAGTGCTTCAGATGGTTACAACATAGCATTCACCGCTAGGATAATTCTTAAAGTGCTTCAGATGGTTACAACATAGCATTCACCGCTAGGATAACTCTTAAAGTGCTTCAGATGGTTACAACATAGCATTCACCGCTAGGATAACTCTTAAAGTGCTTCAGATGGTTACAACATAGCATTCACCGCTAGGATAACTCTTAAAGTGCTTCAGATGGTTACAACATAGCATTCACCGCTAGGATAACTCTTAAAGTGCTTCAGATGGTTACAACATAGCATTCACCGCTAGGATAACTTTTAAAGTGCTTCAGATGGTTACAACATAGCATTCACCGCTAGGATAACTCTTAAAGTGCTTCAGATGGTTACAACATAGCATTCACCGCTAGGATAACTCTTAAAGTGCTTCAGATGGTTACAACATAGCATTCACCGCTGGGATAACTCTTAAAGTGCTTCAGATGGTTACAACATAGCATTCACCGCTGGGATAACTCTTAAAGTGCTTCAGATGTTCACAACCTTTATATTCGGTATTTGAAGAAGAACAATTGAATTAAACAATATAGTGAATTAAAATAAGCTGTAATGTTTTTGTGCGAGGGTCATGTTCAGTGTGAACTGCACGAATAATTATTAACCGCCATTATTACTGTTACTAGTTGTTAAGTTAACAGGTTAATATCAGGGAATCTACGAGCTCATAGCGACTGTGCTTGCATGGTCACATGGCTCGTAGCTACCTGTTTCGCGGATTGCCACATTTATTGTACTGCTTTATATTATATTTGTTTCTTAAAAATACCATATAATTGTTACCATTGTCTTATTTCATTCTCCAGTTACTGTAGCATAATTATGCACTTGTATATATTTTAGGTTTCTACGCTTTCCAGAGTGTCTTTTTTGCTACTATATATAATTAGTATGTTATACATAGTAGCTATTTTATCTCTGTTTTTGGTGCCGGAAACAGTGATAGACCTCCATGTTATCTTGGCAATGCATTTTAATTTTATTTTAGGTAGTAGCCATTTCTATCATCGAAATACTCAGTTTTTATAATGACAATGCCACTTAACATGATTTTAGTTGTTTGTCATACCATGTATATTGTCACACATGATTTTAACAAATTAACATTTTTGTATATACATGTATATATATCCCTCTCATTACCATGATTACTATGACAAATAAGTCTCTAATGACTTTTATTTCTGTCAATAAAACATCTGTCTGTCTGTCTGTCTGTCTGTGATAGTAAAGTGCATTAAGTGTAGCAGATTAGCCCCAACCATAACCCTCACAAAATGATAGAAATGGGCATTAAATTTACCAGATTGACGTATGGCTTAGATTCAAATTGTGCATAACTAAGTCATTCCCCCCCCCCCCCACTTAAAGTTTACCGCGACCCACAGCATCGGGTGGATGAAAAATAAATTATATAAATTAACGCTTTACCTCTTCTCCCGCAATTAGTTAATAATAGTATTTACATTTTCTACCACTTGAAGATGTGTCTCGCCACCGCGATCCACAATTTCAAGTATGGGAAATTACTGATTTTTGTTGTAATTTGATGCCAAATATGTGCAAATTTCATTCCCAATATCTGTGCTAATAAAACAGGGTAAAAACGACACTAGCGCTTAAATGGTTACCGCATCCGGCTGCCGCGCAGAAGCGTAAAATCAATAAATGCCGCTCATTTTGTGTGTTTCAAGCAGGGAATTATAAAGATAAATAAAGTGACTATACTCGCCGTCAAATTAACCAGGATCGCATGATTTTCGGCGATTTCTCCGTCAATTCTAAACGGATTTTCTTAAAATTTTGCAAAGGCCATTTTCTATTCAAATCCTAACAGCCCTGAAAATTTCGTAAAATAAAATCGCGTATTTCAAAAGTTAGACCATTTGACATGTAATGAATTGAAATTACGACGTTCCTTTTTAAACCCATTAAACTAATTTTGGAATTTTATTACATGGCAAATGGTCCAGCTTTTGAAATATTAAATATCATTTTGCGAAATTTTTACCCCTATTAGGATATTAATAGAAAATGGCCTCTGCAAAATTTCAAGGAAATCGGTTCAAAATTGACGGAGAAATCGCCGAAAATCATGCGATCCTGGTTGATCATTTTTAATTTGACGGCGAGTATAAGCTATAGTGACTAGTAACCAGAAATTAAAACACACCACTACATTATTTCTTTGTCCGACCACTACATTCTAAGCCGGGAATGGAGAGTTATTGTTGATCAAGTACAGACTAATTGTCATGGTAAGTCTATGATACTATAATCAGTCAGGTGTGACCGAGCTGTTGATTATGAGGGATCCTCATTATGTTCTGATGTGTTTTAAGTTAGTCAAAACCCTAGGAGTTCTACATTCTCAGCTGTGAAAAAGGCCTAGGCCTTCGGCCTCAGCCCTTTTCACAGCTAAAATGTAGTGCTCCTCGGGCTTTATCCTATACGTGGGCGGGGCCCTAGGGTAGTGGTTAGCACCGCTGCCTTTGACGCCAGAGTTCGGGGTTCGGTTCCCGGACTCGGCGGTTTGAAAGAAACAAAAATGTTTCTTCCCCATCCACGTGTGAAAGTCAGTATTGCGGGGAGCCTCCGTGACCGAGAGGTAGCGTGCTCGGCCTCAGACCGCCAGGGCTCGAATTTCGAATCCTGTGTCTGGAGGACAGTGTCATCTCAATCATCTCACCATCCTCAGGAGGTTCTCCTGGCCCAGTTTAGCCTATATGTGCACAAAGGTGGCCTAAAGCCCGATTCATTTCATTTTTTTATCCTATACGTATTGCATTTGAATAGCTGTTGGTTATCATGGTTGCGTAATGGCTGTGCATGAAATGTCAAAACTCTCTGTTGTAATATGAAAAAAAACACTCATAAGCGGTTAAAAAGATTGGTAATTCTTGCGTCTTCCGGTCGTGACACGACTGACACGTCATGGAATGTAGAAAACGACACAAGCATGACACAGCCCCATTCAGTCAAACACTCCTGCGTATTATTTCCCGACTGCCTTCTGTGAATCGCAATGTTTTAATCATACATGAAAGACACAGATGATGTTTTTGTCGAAACGGAGGGGATATTTGAATGACATAGTTATACTTGCGGTCAGTGAGAGCGCGTCGTGAAAACGAGGCTGTCGATGGAGTTTGACTATAATAAGTCACATACGTTTAGCCACTGTCTTTTCGAAACCTGTTTCCATGCAGTCCACATTCGCTCCGTAACACCTATATCGCCTCATGTCTGGAGATACAGACAACCAAGTGTCATAACTAAAATTGATTGATTTCATGCGTAAATTGGGTGGCGGCGATTGTTGGTTTTACGAGGGCGGCCATTTTGAAATGTAAATAGAGGTTGATCAGAGGTCACGTGTTGAGTGTCGGCGGCGCGGGAGCGGTATTTGGCAAACCAGGAACAATCAATGCCGTACCCAGAAGCCGGGCAAGCAGTGCGGAGTGCCGGAACGACAGTTGAACGACAGTGGCGCAATGTCTGTCGGAGTAAGACAACATATCAACAAACGCGAGTCGCTCACCCATTCTTGTATCAATGGTGGACGTCCGTCTACGACGCTGGCCCAACATTGACCCAACATTGGTTTAATGTCTCATTTTGACTGGGATGTATCCGTGTTTAAAATAGACAGGAAAAATTGGCACAACGCTGATGCAATGCTATACAAGTGCATAATTATGCTACAGTAACTGGAGTATGCAATAAGACAATGGTAAAAATTATATGGTATTTTTTTAATTAAATATAATATCAGGCAAGTACAATAAATGTGGCATAAACAAGTAGCTCCGAGTCATGTGACCATGCAAGCACAGTCGCTATGAGCTCGGAGATTCCCTGATATTGACGATATAGTGGTGCAAACTTAACGACGTAATAACGGTACTAATGACGGTTCAAAATTATTTGTGCAATTCACACAGGACATGGCCCTCGCACAAAAACATCACAGCTTATTTTTATTCACTATATTGTTTAATTCATACTGTTTTAATCACGACCTAGTTAGTACCACATACTCGGAGTTACAATCGAAGAAAAACATTCCCAACCTCATGGGGAAAATCAGTTGACTTAGCAACTCTGGAATCCTCCATAAGGCCCCACCTCGTCTGATGGTTACAACATAGCATTCACCGCTGGGATAACTCTTAAAGTGCTTCAGATGTTCACAACCTTTATATTCGGTATTTGAAGAAGAACAATTGAATTAAACAATATAGTGAATTAAAATAAGCTGTAATGTTTTTGTGCGAGGGTCATGTTCAGTGTGAACTGCACGAATAATTATTAACCGCCATTATTACTGTTACTAGTTGTTAAGTTAACAGGTTAATATCAGGGAATCTACGAGCTCATAGCGACTGTGCTTGCATGGTCACATGGCTCGTAGCTACCTGTTTCGCGGATTGCCACATTTATTGTACTGCTTTATATTATATTTGTTTCTTAAAAATACCATATAATTGTTACCATTGTCTTATTTCATTCTCCAGTTACTGTAGCATAATTATGCACTTGTATATATTTTAGGTTTCTACGCTTTCCAGAGTGTCTTTTTTGCTACTATATATAATTAGTATGTTATACATAGTAGCTATTTTATCTCTGTTTTTGGTGCCGGAAACAGTGATAGACCTCCATGTTATCTTGGCAATGCATTTTAATTTTATTTTAGGTAGTAGCCATTTCTATCATCGAAATACTCAGTTTTTATAATGACAATGCCACTTAACATGATTTTAGTTGTTTGTCATACCATGTATATTGTCACACATGATTTTAACAAATTAACATTTTTGTATATACATGTATATATATCCCTCTCATTACCATGATTACTATGACAAATAAGTCTCTAATGACTTTTATTTCTGTCAATAAAACATCTGTCTGTCTGTCTGTCTGTCTGTGATAGTAAAGTGCATTAAGTGTAGCAGATTAGCCCCAACCATAACCCTCACAAAATGATAGAAATGGGCATTAAATTTACCAGATTGACGTATGGCTTAGATTCAAATTGTGCATAACTAAGTCATTCCCCCCCCCCCCACTTAAAGTTTACCGCGACCCACAGCATCGGGTGGATGAAAAATAAATTATATAAATTAACGCTTTACCTCTTCTCCCGCAATTAGTTAATAATAGTATTTACATTTTCTACCACTTGAAGATGTGTCTCGCCACCGCGATCCACAATTTCAAGTATGGGAAATTACTGATTTTTGTTGTAATTTGATGCCAAATATGTGCAAATTTCATTCCCAATATCTGTGCTAATAAAACAGGGTAAAAACGACACTAGCGCTTAAATGGTTACCGCATCCGGCTGCCGCGCAGAAGCGTAAAATCAATAAATGCCGCTCATTTTGTGTGTTTCAAGCAGGGAATTATAAAGATAAATAAAGTGACTATACTCGCCGTCAAATTAACCAGGATCGCATGATTTTCGGCGATTTCTCCGTCAATTCTAAACGGATTTTCTTAAAATTTTGCAAAGGCCATTTTCTATTCAAATCCTAACAGCCCTGAAAATTTCGTAAAATAAAATCGCGTATTTCAAAAGTTAGACCATTTGACATGTAATGAATTGAAATTACGACGTTCCTTTTTAAACCCATTAAACTAATTTTGGAATTTTATTACATGGCAAATGGTCCAGCTTTTGAAATATTAAATATCATTTTGCGAAATTTTTACCCCTATTAGGATATTAATAGAAAATGGCCTCTGCAAAATTTCAAGGAAATCGGTTCAAAATTGACGGAGAAATCGCCGAAAATCATGCGATCCTGGTTGATCATTTTTAATTTGACGGCGAGTATAAGCTATAGTGACTAGTAACCAGAAATTAAAACACACCACTACATTATTTCTTTGTCCGACCACTACATTCTAAGCCGGGAATGGAGAGTTATTGTTGATCAAGTACAGACTAATTGTCATGGTAAGTCTATGATACTATAATCAGTCAGGTGTGACCGAGCTGTTGATTATGAGGGATCCTCATTATGTTCTGATGTGTTTTAAGTTAGTCAAAACCCTAGGAGTTCTACATTCTCAGCTGTGAAAAAGGCCTAGGCCTTCGGCCTCAGCCCTTTTCACAGCTAAAATGTAGTGCTCCTCGGGCTTTATCCTATACGTGGGCGGGGCCCTAGGGTAGTGGTTAGCACCGCTGCCTTTGACGCCAGAGTTCGGGGTTCGGTTCCCGGACTCGGCGGTTTGAAAGAAACAAAAATGTTTCTTCCCCATCCACGTGTGAAAGTCAGTATTGCGGGGAGCCTCCGTGACCGAGAGGTAGCGTGCTCGGCCTCAGACCGCCAGGGCTCGAATTTCGAATCCTGTGTCTGGAGGACAGTGTCATCTCAATCATCTCACCATCCTCAGGAGGTTCTCCTGGCCCAGTTTAGCCTATATGTGCACAAAGGTGGCCTAAAGCCCGATTCATTTCATTTTTTTATCCTATACGTATTGCATTTGAATAGCTGTTGGTTATCATGGTTGCGTAATGGCTGTGCATGAAATGTCAAAACTCTCTGTTGTAATATGAAAAAAAACACTCATAAGCGGTTAAAAAGATTGGTAATTCTTGCGTCTTCCGGTCGTGACACGACTGACACGTCATGGAATGTAGAAAACGACACAAGCATGACACAGCCCCATTCAGTCAAACACTCCTGCGTATTATTTCCCGACTGCCTTCTGTGAATCGCAATGTTTTAATCATACATGAAAGACACAGATGATGTTTTTGTCGAAACGGAGGGGATATTTGAATGACATAGTTATACTTGCGGTCAGTGAGAGCGCGTCGTGAAAACGAGGCTGTCGATGGAGTTTGACTATAATAAGTCACATACGTTTAGCCACTGTCTTTTCGAAACCTGTTTCCATGCAGTCCACATTCGCTCCGTAACACCTATATCGCCTCATGTCTGGAGATACAGACAACCAAGTGTCATAACTAAAATTGATTGATTTCATGCGTAAATTGGGTGGCGGCGATTGTTGGTTTTACGAGGGCGGCCATTTTGAAATGTAAATAGAGGTTGATCAGAGGTCACGTGTTGAGTGTCGGCGGCGCGGGAGCGGTATTTGGCAAACCAGGAACAATCAATGCCGTACCCAGAAGCCGGGCAAGCAGTGCGGAGTGCCGGAACGACAGTTGAACGACAGTGGCGCAATGTCTGTCGGAGTAAGACAACATATCAACAAACGCGAGTCGCTCACCCATTCTTGTATCAATGGTGGACGTCCGTCTACGACGCTGGCCCAACATTGACCCAACATTGGTTTAATGTCTCATTTTGACTGGGATGTATCCGTGTTTAAAATAGACAGGAAAAATTGGCACAACGCTGATGCAATGCTATACAAGTGCATAATTATGCTACAGTAACTGGAGTATGCAATAAGACAATGGTAAAAATTATATGGTATTTTTTTAATTAAATATAATATCAGGCAAGTACAATAAATGTGGCATAAACAAGTAGCTCCGAGTCATGTGACCATGCAAGCACAGTCGCTATGAGCTCGGAGATTCCCTGATATTGACGATATAGTGGTGCAAACTTAACGACGTAATAACGGTACTAATGACGGTTCAAAATTATTTGTGCAATTCACACAGGACATGGCCCTCGCACAAAAACATCACAGCTTATTTTTATTCACTATATTGTTTAATTCATACTGTTTTAATCACGACCTAGTTAGTACCACATACTCGGAGTTACAATCGAAGAAAAACATTCCCAACCTCATGGGGAAAATCAGTTGACTTAGCAACTCTGGAATCCTCCATAAGGCCCCACCTCGTCTGATAACAAAGGCGACGGTAACGTCCCTAACCGGCACTTAAAAAGCCAAATAATAAGATCGGAGAGCAACAACCGTCTTGATATGTGGTAATACCCAAGTCAGATCATGAGGGCATGATAATATGAATAATATAGCGACAGGTGACAGATTTATTATACTCAGTATTTTTAACCCTTAATTTGTTTAAAACAACCATAAATAAATTGCGCTAGTGACGTCACCAGTGTTATGTCTCTAGATGTCATAACTCTTAGAAACATTTCATTTGTCGTTTGTATATTGATAATTGCGGCTACAGAAGCAAACAAGATTTCGCGTTCATTATTCATAGCGCTACAGTGGAGAAGAAGATGTATTTCATCGTCAATTTCGTTTAATTCACACCTTGTGCATATTCGCTGATTTATTGGAGTGATTGGATTATTGAATCGTCCTCTTTCTATATTTAGATCATGTGAGCTCATTCGATATCTCGCCATTGCTGTTATGAGGTTGTTCCCCCTTATGTGTAAGATATATGGTTCAACACAGAAATATTTTTTACTTGTGCATATGTGCGCAGCTTACTCGACCTCTCAATATATTTCCTCTACCGCTGTGTAAATATTCTGACTATTGCTTCTTTAAATGGGAGCATGAATTTATTTGAATCCTCAATATTCTGCGATTCCCAAGGTTGTACCAACAAGAAACCAACATGATTTCAATATAAACTTATTTTTTCGGCCACGATACATTGAGCAGCTGCTGGCTTACCCAGCAGTCACAAGACGTCGAATAAATGTTGGTTTAACGTTGGTCCACCGTCTACGACGTTGGACCAACGTCAACCAACATTTATTCAACGTCTTGTGTCCGCTGGGTAATACCTAGCCCCATTGGCTGAAACAGGTTTCAGCCACAGATTGACCGCGTACAAAATCGTGGGACATTTTTTCGGACTGTCATATCGGAAAACATTCGGGAATAATCAGGTCAAAAATAGTTTTTTTTAGAATCAGTAGTATTTCAGGTCCATGCCCGCATGCTCAGCTCAGAGGTCGCACAGTCATTAAAAAGTTATTGACTTTTTGAACCTTGGGGTCGAGGTTTCTCTCAGTCACCGCCATGCTGGATTTTTCGGGTAAAGCAAATTCATCAATCCATGGCCTCAGAGAGGACGACATGGCTCGATAATGACGGTCTATGCAGCACTGGACTAACATTAAAACAGCATTGGTTCAGTACATATGACCGCAAAAGTAACATGTCTGCGTGTGGGAAATTGATAGAAAACGTCGAACCAACGTCTGCGACATTGGCCCAGCATTGTACCGGCATTTGTCTGTGATATTAAGTGATTACATTGGTCATTGGGGACTCGTGTTTTCTGTGGTAGGCCTCCGTGTATAAAAGCCCCGGCAGCAGTGGATACAACAAATAACGGAACGCATTAAAAAATGATGCCGTTCTCGCTCAGATCACGTGACTGTTGCGTGGCTACGGCGTTAGATCGCGCGAGGCTGAGTGACGTCACGCGGCGCGACGTCACTCGGCGGCGGGAACGCAGCGCGCAGAATGTCGCGCGGCGTCTCCTGAAAAGCTCCCCACAATCACGCGATTAATTCATTTCCGCGGGTGGCCCGGGCAGATGAGCTTATGTCATGTGTGGTAGGGATTTACTGAGTGCCGGTACAGACCCAGCCGGAGGGGGAGGGCGGTATTTAGACGTTTCTTTCCCTTTAACTCTTAACGCACACACACTCCTGTGATTTGTATGATTCAAGTCAAGCAGAAAGAACGAAATTCGATGAATTTGTAAATCCGAATATATTCGGATTTACGAATCTATCGTGATTGAGTTCTTTTTTCTAGTCAGACTCAGATTTCAACTTAAAATAAACTAAATAGGCAGACAGACAGACAAGCAGAACACGTTATTCTGTCTGTCTGCCTGTCTTTCTCTCTGCCTATTTAGTGTATATTAAGTTTAGGTCAGTAATAAAAAATCTCATGTGTTGGAAGATTTTATATAGAAAAAGTCATTTTGTATAGTTAGCATGGTTAACCATGAATCATTAGCTATACAAGGCTATAGTAAAATATTTATATTGTACTCGACTCGGCCAATATGAAAAATAACAGTAGCTTCGTCACCGGAGTATTTTAATATTGCATATTGCAGCCTGTAGAAGGAGAACAACATAAATCTCTAAAAACTATAGGGAAGTATAAAACATAATTATGCGTGTGGAATTGAGATTATGTAGAAAAATCATAGACATACACGCCATCCTGATAATAACTTCCATTCAGAAATATCATAAAACAAACTGATCCACTAATTATTCATACACAGGAGATCAAGTTTGTGGCGGGAAATGCTGTTTGTAGTCGTGAATAAAAATTCCAGAATACTTATTTTGATTTCAAATCATCTCAGTTCTGGCTACGATGCATTAAAACATCATTTTACATCACTGTATACAGACTTAATTTTCCTACAACAAAGGGTTTAGAACGAAAATTTCCATGAAACTGGTTTACCAATACGTGGTAATTTTAAAACCACATCAAATCATCTTCATCCACTGCCAGTCGAGAATTGCGACAGCAATTCGCGGCTTGTGGTGGATGAAGATGACTATGGTAAATTCAGGCTTGAAAGGGTTAAGCCCTCACGATGCATTAAAGCATCATTTTACATCACTGTATACAGACTCACTTTCCTACAACAAAGGGTTTTAGAACGAAAATTTCCATGAAACTGGTTTACCAATACGTGGTAATTTTAAAACCACATCAAATCATCTTCATCCACTGCCAGTCGAGAATTGCGACAGCAATTCGCGGCTTGTGGTGGATGAAGATGACCATGGTAAATTAAGGCTTGAAAGGGTTAGGCCCTCTCGATGCATTAAAGCATCATTTTACATCTCTGAAATCAGACTTACTTTTCCTTTAACTAAGGGTTTTAGAATGACAATTTCAATGAAACTGGTTTACCAATACATTACAATTTTCTTTAATTTTTAAACCACATCAAATCATCTTCATTCACTACAACTCAGGTTTCAAACGGTTAAAACAATTAAATGTGCATATATAAAATAGAGATATCCTTTATACGTAACCCGGTACATCCATGCAGCAACGGTGCTAATAAGAGTTACAGTGCATATTTGTTTCACAGAAGTATATTTTTCAATTCAATTCAGTTTATTCAGTGTACAAGATACAATATTAATAACAGTTTGATAACATATACAAATAACATAAAATTATATACATGAGGCACATAATAATAAGTAATAATATCACTGGAATATAAAAAGTAAGTGTACACCTGGGAGAGAAACTAAACAGGATCCATTGGAGCCTTTGCTAGTAGTTCTCACCCAACATAGTTTTCAATTTCCACCAGCCCTTCATAATAATATGATTATGACAACCGGCAATAACAACACATACATTTAAAAAACCATGAACAGCAATCACTACTTAACAAAACTAGTATTCATTTTTTCAAACATAAGATGCTTTAAACTGGATATAAAAGAAGAGTAATTAGTAATATGACGTACATTAGATGGTAAAGAATTCCACATAGGAACTATTCTATTGAAGAAGCTACGTTTGAAGCAGTCTGTACGACACAAGGGTGGTACCATCAGAAATCCAGAATCAAGCGAGTTACGAGTGGAGCATCCACCATCAGAGAAAAAACTAACAAAATCGTTAACATCAACATCATAATTACCGTATAAACACTTCCAGAAGAAAACAATATCAGTATATTCACGACGCATAGTTAAAGGTAGAATGTTCGTCATTAGTAGTCGATCTTTATAATCTACTTCAGCATAGTTAAAAACATATCGGGTCATTGACCTCTGAATTTTCTCTATGTTTTTTATATTTTTACTGTATGCTGACTGGTGAAAAAATAAGCGCTGATTTTAATATCATCTCAGATCTGAGACGATAATTATAAACTCTTATAGCGGGGATCGACTTTAGTCGTCAGAATCTGACGTCTGTGGACGTCAGATTCTGACGTCTCAAGTCGATCCCCACAGTGTAAGAGCAAAAATATTTGTAATGGCCGTAGACCCATAACATATAGGTATTCAAATGATTCAGAAACAGCTAACTAAAACCATTTGGTCTCCATGGTTTATACAAAAGTATTTCAGCGCTTTAAGGGCTAGAACAACTAGTGACGTCATAGATACCCTCTTTTTGGCATCAGCTCAGGTCAGCTCTGAGTTGAGATGATGTCAAAATAACTAACCCTAACCCATGACCGTAACCCTGACGGAATCTTTACCACCAATAGTCTTTTTGACGTCATCTCATCTCAGCTCGTGCTACGACGTAGCCCGAGCTGAGATGAGATGACGTCATAATAACTACTGATGATCCAATGACGTGTTTAACTCGTTGAAATCGGAAAATATTTTTCACCGAAAATAGATCTATTATAATATTGAAATGATAACAGATTTGTTACAATTAGTGTAGTACCTATATTTACGCTTAAGATCTATTCTAAAATTATAATTATTTGTTAATGCGAAATCTATGTGTTGGTATGCGATTGATTAGGACGTACTATGATTCAGCCACATATTTCTCCTCTGTCAAAACTTGCACACTCAAATCTGAGACGTGTCCGTGATAAGTCTGGTAAATAATAAGATATGCATATGTCACTGCTTTCTGGTCGATAAAGGCTCAGATCGGTACGCGTCGCCAGATGCCTGTATCGGCGACAAGTACCGATCTGAGCCTTTATCGTCCAAAAAGCAGTGCCATATGCATTTTATCGTACGACCACCCACATGTTTAACTGATAATTAAAATCTTTAGACTACAATGCCTCAGTATAACGTAAATAATTCGCAACCGCAGCACAAGTTTTGGTAGATACAGAAAGTTATCAATACAAGTCTCAATAACAAGAATCAATATCATTTCACGTACATTTACTTGTTTTCCGCCACCTTCTTGAAATGTTTTTTTTAACCTTGGTTGAGATAGCTCTCAGTCACCGTCATGTGGATCCCTTATAAAACGAATATGGCAATCTATGGCTCACTCTTTTGTGACGTGTGGCTATGCACGGCTAGGTACATAACCTGCCTGGGGATAAGAGACATGGAGGTGGGGGGGGGGGGTTACATCAGCTTTATTATACGTTTCAAAACAGCCCCCGTGTTTATTGTCTCTCATATTAACACAGCAAACACGATACAATGTTCTTTTTTTGGTGGGCCAACGTGGTATACTGTGGCCCAACATCAAGCCAACATTGGTTCAATGTCTCCTGCTTACACACGCAGACAAAAACAGGCGTATTGTCACTTTTTTCCGCACGCGGCCGCGGCGCCGGCGGATGTTTTTGTTGCTATTACCGCGGGCGGCCGACGGAATACCGTCAGATCAGCGACGTGTCCCCAGCAAACACGAAACGTTGACCCAATGCTGGGTTGATGTTGGGCCAGCGTCATAGACGCTGGCCCAACATTAATGCAACATCAACCTTTTCAGTGCGGGGACCGTCTTTATACGCCAGAATCTGACGTCTGTAGATGTCAGATTCTGACGTATAAAGTCGATCCCCGCACTAAAAATGAAATGAGTCGGGCTTTAGGCCACCTTTGTGCACATATAGGCTAAACTGGGCCAGGAGGACCTCCTGAGGATGGTGACATGAATGAGATGACACTGTTCTCCAAACACAGAATTTGAAATTCGCGCCCTAGCGGTCTGAGGCCGAGCACGCTACCTCTCGGTCACGGAGGCTCCCCACAATACTGAGTCCCCACACTGTGAGATTAAAAATATTTCTAATGATCGTGGACCCATAACATATGTATTCAAATGAATCAGAAAGAGCTAGCTAAGACATTTATGATGATTTCAAATTGAAAAAACCCTTTGGTTTCCATGGCTTGGACTAAAATATTTCAGCGCTGTAAGGGCTTGGCGATGTGTAGTGTTTGCTGTGTCGCCATCCCGGACAGTCGTGAGAGGAGGGGGGTGGGGGGGGGGGTGGTGGCGGTGAGGCTTTGAACTCTGAATTCCAAACTCTTTATTACTCTTAAGACCCCAAAGATACATCAGTGTGTACAAAAAGACATATCATAACAGAAATAAATAAATAACAGTATATTCATATGGGTATGTGAGGTTGTATACAAACACAAAAAAAAACAAATTATAAAATATTACTGATATATGATGGTGAGCATAATACCACAAATAATTATTATTTAATACTTATTTTAAAAAAATGTACATTAATATTATTTTACCACATCTTCAAAATAAAACAACAACATTTTGAAAGTTATCTAAAGTGAGACATAATTATTTTAACAAAGCTGTGATCTAACGCCTGGCTGCTGTTGCATCGGATGACATCGAGTCGGATTCATCAGCCTCTATTTCTTCCCATGCTTGCATGTGAATATCATCTTCAGCTGACTGATGTGATTGTGTACGGGTGGGGGGGGGGGGGGGGGCTGTGAGGGCAGAGTAACCCTTCACGTCCTAGAGATCAATGTACATCTAAGTATACGGAATACGGCGTTAGCTCATCGGTGTCGGCGCGATCACTGAAGTTAAGCAACGCCGAGCCCGGTCCATAATTGGATGGGTGACCGCCTGGGACTACCAGGTGATGTATACACTAGGACATGCGTGCAGCGATGTAGTGTCGTGGGGCTCAGAGAACCACGTAAATTTGATGGCTCGTCTGACTGAACTAGAGTTGGACGTAAAAGAACCTCAATGGACGTAGGCGCAGTTTCCTTCCGGCGAGACCCCAGAAAATCCACAACGTGGTGCGATAGCACCCAGAGCCGTTAGCCTTCCAAACTAGGAAGTTGTGCTCAGTATACAAACAAAAAATAAACAAAAAATAAAAATAAAATAATGAAGACTATATCGGGAGGACCAGTTTTAACTTTTGCGGTGCTATTTTTATTAACCTTTACAGTGCGGGGATCGACTCCTGACGTCAGAATCTGACGTCTACAGACGTCAGATTCTGACGTCAGGAGTCGATCCCAGCACTGTAAGAGTAAAAATATTTACAACGGCCGTAGACCCCTAACATAGGTATTCAAATGAATCAGAAAGAGCTGACTAAGACATTTATAATGATTTCAAATCGAAAACAACCTATTGGTCTCCATGGCTTATAAAAAAATTATTCAGCGCTTTAAGGGTTAGCCCTTACAACGATAGAGACCAAAGGGTCATTTTAATTTGAAATTATCATAAATGTCTTTACCTCTTTCCGCTCTGAATACCTACGGTTATGGGTCTACGGCCATATTTGTTTTATTCTTTCAGTATCGGGACCAAACTTTAAACGTCAAAATTTCACGTTTATTGACGTCAGATTCTGACGTTTAAAGACAGTCCCCGCACTGAAGGGGTTAAACTTTTAGCATCAGTTTAAATCTGAATGTTTTTAACAGCTGAAATCTAATTAATAATGTCGTAGAAATAAGTATTCAAATGAAGTGGGCAAAGCTAACTCATCTTCCCTTGGCCAGTGGCTTAGTTTAAATTTCTCTCCTTCATTTGAATATCTATTATGTGGCCTTGTGACTATTATACATGTGTTTTAACTGAAATGGTTCAATAAGGTCGCACTGAGTCGGGGGGGGGGTCTGGTACAAATAATGACTTTTAGTGCTACATATCCAAAAACAAACCAGACATTCAGTGACCCTTTCTGCTCCACTGGTTATATTGTTTCGCTCAGACCATACATTCAGTGACCCTTTCTGCCCCACTGGTTCTATTATATTTGGTTTGTCCAGACATTCAGTGACCCTTTCTGCTCCACTGGTTATATTGTTTCGCTCAGACCAGACATTCAGTGACCCTTTCTGCCCCACTGGTTCTATTATCTTTGGTCTGTCCAGACATTCAGTGACCCTTTCTGCTCCACCGGTTATATTGTTTCGCTCAGACCAGACATTCAGTGACCCTTTCTGTCCCACTGGTTGTATTATCTTTGGTCTGTCCAGACATTCAGTGACCCTTTCTGATCCACTAGTTGTATTATCTTAGATCTGGCAATACCCTCAGTGACCCTTTCTGGTCCAATGATCGTATTGTTTCGCTCAGACCAGACATTCAGTGACCCTTTCTGATCCACTGGTTATATTGTTTCTGTCAGTCCAGACTCAGTGTCCACATGTATTAAACATGATATCGCCATCCTCTGGTGGCCTTATGAAATATTAAATACATTCAATAAGAGCATATAACTACATAACAGCAGGACTTACATCGCTTAGTTCTGGCTGTGTTGCCACTATGGGATCAGCATTGGTGCTATGGTTGGTTGGTGCCTATACGGGGATGTTCATAAGACCTTTGCACTATAGTGCCACCATTGGTCCAGTGCACATATAGGCCAAACTGGGCTAGGAGAACCTCCTGATGATGGTGAGATGAATGAGATGACAATGTCCTCCAGACACAGGATTCGAAATTCGAACCCTGGCAGGCTGAGTCCGAGCTCTCTACTTCTCGGTCACGGAGGCTCCCCACAATATTGAATCTTTACGAGTAAGCAGGGAAGCATCTCTTTTGTCTTTGAAACTTGAATGCCAGAGCGGTATTCGAAACCCGCGATCTCAGATTTTCGAAGCAGGCAGTTTTTAAGCATTGCTCCAGGGCCCCAGCTCTACTTATCTAGTTAGCTTTACAAATGTTTAATTTTGCATAACATAAAAATTCAAGAAAGCTAATAAGGTCTACCCGATTAAAAGTATACATTCTAGCCACATTTAACGGAGATATATTGCTTACCTGTTTTGCCTTCAACTTGATGTGTTGATGTAAAAATATATGTAACGCTCTCTTTTTGTGTGTTATAAAATATCCAAACCTCTATTGAATAACCAGATGACTATTTGTGGGCGAGAATAGACCATAAACCCTTTCAACGCGGGGACCGTCTTTATACGTCAGAATCTGACGTCTGTAGACGTCAGATTCTGACGTATAAAGACGGTCCCCGAGCTACAAGAATTAAAATATTTATAATGGTCGTAGACGCATAACATAGGTATTCAAATGAATCAGTAAGATATAACAAAGACATTTATAATGATTTCAAATTGAAAATAACCGTTTGGTCTCCAAGGTTTATACAAATTAATGCAGCTTTGCAAGGGATCACATCATAATAGGAAATTAACATTTGGACAATGACACATTTACGTCTCTCTAAAGCTGAGTGATGTCTCTGTCTCTGTCGCGGATATTATTTCTATAACGTTTGTATTAGAAATTATGATTAATTGCTCAGGGAGTAATATTTCATTAAATCTCTATTTCAACGGAGTGATTTTCGTCAGGATTCGGGTGACATTGTTGGCTTCGGGTGATTTTGTTGAAACAATATATTTAGAGCTCAGGTCTGCTTAACATGGTTCCGATTCCAATTAGGATAATTTGCGGGGTTCTGGAATTAAACTTATCTGCCATTTTACACAGTGGCCGATACGACTCTTTACAGAGAAGGTGCTATATGGTAAAGGTTAGCTGTCTATTGTGACAGTTATAGAGAGTGATGATAACCACATTATCACTCACTCACTCACTCACTCACTCACTCACTCACTCACTCACTCACTCACTCACTCACTCACTCACTCACTCACTCACTCACTCACTCACTCACTCACTCACTCACTCACTCACTCACTCACTCACTCACTCACTCACTCACTCACTCACTCACTCACTCACTCACTCACTCACTCACTCACTCACTCACTCACTCACTCACTCACTCACTCACTCACTCACTCACTCACTCACTCACTCACTCACTCACTCACTCACTCACTCACTCACTCACTCACTCACTCACTCACTCACTCACTCACTCACTCACTCACTCACTCACTCACTCACTCACTCACTCACTCACTCACTCACTCACTCACTCACTCACTCACTCACTCACTCACTCACTCACTCACTCACTCACTCACTCACTCACTCACTCACTCACTCACTCACTCACTCACTCACTCACTCACTCACTCACTCACTCACTCACTCACTCACTCACTCACTCACTCACTCACTCACTCACTCACTCACTCACTCACTCACTCACTCACTCACTCACTCACTCACTCACTCACTCACTCACTCACTCACTCACTCACTCACTCACTCACTCACTCTGCAGCTGTTAAGATAAGGGGGACTAGCAGAATGGATAATGAAGCAGGAATAATACTACGTGTTAAGTCGTCATCAGGATCGTTAAGACGAGGCAGGTGTTAAGAATAAAGTGTTAATAGATGCTCGGGCGGAGAAAGACAGGCGTGATAGTGTCATCACACCATGCACATATTCCTACTCATCTTTCAAGCGGGCATGTGGAACCGTTGCAGATTTTTTTTGCGTATTGCCCCAATGATCAAAATATTAACAAGATACATATATATATATATAAAGAATAGAATAATTTCACGAACTGTGGAAGCTGTGTGATACAGAATTATCACTTGGTTATTTTCTGTAGTTTTTCAGTATCTTTCGTCATTTGCAGCTGGAATTGTACGCAATTTTTAGCTCTGAAAAGTCAACTATTGCGTATGGTTACTCATGCAATTTTTAACATTGTCTTAATACATACTCCAATTACTGTAGCATAATTATACACCAGTATATAATTTGGGTTTTTACGCTTTGTAGCGTGTCTTTCTTGCTACTATATATAATTAGCATGTCATACATATTAGCTTTTATCTCTGGTTTTGCTGCGGGAAACAAAATGATAGACCCTATGTCATCTTGGCAATGCCATTCAATTTTGTTCTAAGTAGCAGTCATCCATATTATCGTAATACCCAGTGTTTTTATGGCAATGCCAGTTAACATGGTTTTATTTATGTATGCCATACTATGTATATTGACATATGATTTTAACAAATTAACAATGTTGTATATAGATGTACATATCTCTCTTATTTCTATGACAAATAAGTCTGGATTGACTTTTTTTCTGTCAATAAAATATCTGTCTGTCTGTATGTCTGGTTACTAGATCATCCTAACTAAAAGATTTTTATTTATGATGATTTCAAATTGAGCAAGAGGCCAGCCGGCCACCATAATCCCCCGCCCAGCCCGAGTGATATAAATTGTACAGGGTGCATACTTGTACTTCCCTGAAGTCTCACATTCTGTTTTACTGTAATAGTCTACATATCTAGTACAGTTTACCATGTATATTACAGATATTGAAGTCCATGATGAACAGCCATTTTTTATTCGGATCAAGTTTACATTTTTTAAGAGTATATTTTGTTTTATAGTAAAGGTCTAGCTATCTGGCACGGTTTGTCAGGCATAGTAAAGTTAATTGCGGACGATAGTCGAGCGGGGGATGAAAGACCCTTCTGGTCTTCATAGTGTATGCAAAAATATTTGAGCGTTGTAATGGCTAAGGGTGACCAACCCCTGCAGCTGACCAAGTAGGCCTATGTGTCTCTAATCAAGAGAAGGACGTGGCGCAATGGTTAGAGCGCGGAGCTTTGCCGATGTCGCTGCTTGTCGTGCCGTTTCGAGTCCCGTTTCGAGTCCCGTTTCGAGTATTTTCAGAGAAGTATCATGTTTCGATGCTGTGGCCTCGGGCAAAACACTTCACACTCAAATGTTTCAATTGAATCAGGTGAAAATGAGTATCTGGTACGACAGAGACGGCAATGTGTACGATTAGTTCAGTGCGTCGAAATGGCTGAATGTTCTCCGTGGAGTTGAAATGGCATACGAATGAACAGGTTCCGTGACCAGGGGGTAAAATGTAAAGTCCGATAATAGACCTTCAGACTTGTTATCAGACTATCACCGTTAGAGCGCGTTGATCGACTTGAGTTGTCAGGATCTGACGTGTGTAGGCGTCAGATTCTGACGTCTAAAATCGATCACCGCACTATGAGAGTACAACTATGTATAACGGTTGTAGACCCATGACATAGGTATTCAAATAATGCAGAAAGAGCTAACTAAGACATTTATGATGGTTTATGCAAAAATAAAAAAAATCCTCTATGGACCACATGCTATATTTTAAATAAAATGTATTTGTGAATAAATCATACGTGGGGATTTTAAATTGAGATATCATTCTTAGGGACTTTTAAATAAAAAACCTTTGGTCTCCATGGTTTAAGCAAAAATTATTCAGCGTTTTAAGGTACACAGCGCTCACACTGTGTTATTTGATTACACCCTGTGGAGTAGCGGAATTCACGTGGAGCTCTGGTTACTCCATCTTCCCCTGCCAAGGCTACACCCCCGGAAAGGCGAACCGCACACAATTTGATGTTTAAAGATGTGGTTACTCTGGCGTAATGGGTTGACAAATAAGATTACCCCGCGGCAATACCTCAATTTTTAAATTACTTTCACGACATTTAAGATGCACACCACTATTCTCGTATCGACTTGATAAATTGAACCAACAGTGGTTTGATGTTGAGCCGACGACAGCATTGAATCAATTTAGGATAAAGTGTTTGGTAGGATTCCTAATCATGGCCAAGCTGTGTTCACGGTTTTGATGTTTTTTAACTTGATGTTGGCAACACTCAAGTCAAATCTCAAGTCTATTAAGTCTATTAAGCATTAAAACTATTACAATTTTATTTCTTTCAGCGCGGGAATCGACTTTATACGTCAGAATCTGACGTCTACAGACGTCAGATTCTGACGTATAGAGTCGATCCCCGCGCTGAAAGAAATAAAAATATTTCTAATGGTCGTAGACCCATAACATTGGTATTCAAATGAAGCGGAAAGAGCTGGCTAAGACATTTATGAAGATTTCAAATTGAAAAACCCTTTGGTTTCCATAGTTTATACAATTATAATTCAGAGCTTCCAGGGTTACTGTTGGACTTGGAAGCATGTAACTCTCAGACAGCTAATCACGACTATACATATCATTCATCTCACCATCCTCGTGATGAATCTATGACATCATAATTGATCATCTACTGTGGAATTTTACTACCCACCTTAGGAATAAATGCAATTACTAATTATTGTAGGTTTTTAAGATGAACAAACGGCATAATGTGACACAGTGGGAGGGAGCCGTCCTTAGATACCCAGGGCGGGGGCCCTAGAGTAGTGGTTAGCACCGCTGCCTTCCAAGCCAGAGTTCGGGGTTCTGTTCCCGGTCTCGGCGGTTTTAAAGAAACAAAAAATGTTTCTTCCCCATCCACGTGTGAAAGTCAGTATTGAGGGCAGCCTCCGTGACCGAGAGGTAGCGTGCTCGGCCTCAGACCGCCAGGGCTCAAATTTTTAATCCTGTGTCTGGTGGTCACTGCATCTCAATCATCTCACCATCCTCAGGAGGTTCTTCTGGCCCAGTTTAGCCTATAAGTGCACAAAGGTGACATAAAACCCCAATCATTTTATTTTTTTAACGCCACACGATTTATACGGTCACGTACCTAATAATATCAGGAATTGTTTTGGAGGACCTGGGAGATGTAGGGTCTCATAGTTTAGTTGAGTACACAAATCTCACTGTGCCAAATCTCGTCCCCGTCCTGGACGCTGGGCCTAGAGGGTTTCTTTATTGAGGTATTGTTTTGGGAGATTTGGGGGCTGTAGGGTTGACCTCTCACAACTGACAGTTCAGTTTAGTACACAATGCGCACTGAGCCAAATCTAGCTCAGCAAACACGACACGTTGACCCAATGCTGGGCTAATGTTGACCCAGTTTTGCAGATAGTGGGCCAACATTAGCCCGACATTGGGTCAACGTGTCGTGTTTGCTGGCTCTTCTCCGTCCTGGACGTGGAGCTATCCCCTCAGAAATATTGACCCAATGCTGGGTCAATGTTGGGCCAGCGTCGTAGACGATGGACTAACATTGAACCAGCATTAGTTTGACGTATTGTCCCTGACGATGATCCGGGATCAACCCTTTGAGTGCGGGATCCGACTTTAAATTAAACAAATATGTAAAATATTTCAGCGCTTTAACCCTTTCAGCGCGGGGATCGACTTTAGACGTCAGATTCTGACGTCTAAAGTCGATCCCAGCACTGAAAGAATAAAACATTTATAATAACCGTAGACCCATAACATAGGTATTCAAATGAAGCGGAAAGACATTTATGATGATCTCAAATTCAAAAAAACCTTTGGTTTCTTGGTTTATATAAAATATTTCAACGCTTTGAGAAAAAAAGAAATTCAGCAGGTTACTTTCCTTGTTTTATGGATTCCTGAATTATAAAGAATAAAACTTTTTTGAGCTCGAGATTGATGGTCGTCTCACATTCTGACTCACATAGGGAATGTTTCACCAAAGAAATTAAAGATGCATATTATAAAAAAAAAAAATTTAGGATTGTGATTGGCATTTTCAGAATGCATGTCATCATTCAGGTAAAATATGCTACTTGAGAATATAAGAATCTAATTTACAGTTACCTTCTCTAGTTTCAAAAAGCCGTGCTCGGTCTCTGATTGCCGGGTGCCTAACTGTGGAGCTCTGGAGAGGCAGCGTCATCTGATTCATCTAACCATCCTCAGGGTGTTCTCATGCTCATTTTAGCCTGCATGAGCACAAAACAAATCTAAAACCCTATTTATTTACTCATTCATTCATTCATTCATTCATTCATTTATTCATTCATTTATTCATTCATTCATTCATTCATTCATTCATTCATTCATTCATTCATCTATTCATTCATTCATTCATTCATTCATTCATTCATTCATTCATTCATTTATTCATTCATTCATTCATTCATTCAATCATTTATTCATTTATTCATTTATTCATTTATTCATTTATTTATTTATTTATTTATTCATTTATTCATTCATTAATTCATTTTCTAATTTCAAAACACCACTAGATTTCATTTAAATACGTCAAGCATAATTTCCTTTTATTGTCAGGCATTCATGGCCATGTCAGACGTTTCTTGTTACCAATAGTCCAGTGCTAGACATTATACAATTGTTTGATTTGATTTGTTAAACAAATCAAATCATTATGATGATAACATGTTATAATCATAACATTTCATTCATTCATTCATTCATTCATTCATTCATTCATTCATTCATTCATTCATTCATTCATTCATTTATTCATTTATTCATTTATTCATGCATTCATGCATTCATTTATTCATTCATCCATTCATCCATTCATCCATTCATTCATTCTATAATTTTAAAACATCACTAGACTTCATTCAAATACGTCAAGCATAATTTCCTTTTATTGCCAGGCAGTCATGGCCGTGACAGACGTTTCTCGTTGCCAAGAGTCAAGTGCAGGACATTATATAATTGTTTGGTTTGATTTGTTAAACAAATCAAATCATTATTAATGATAAAATATTATAATCACAACATTCATTCATTTATTCAATTATTCATTCATTCATTCATTCATTCATTCATTCATTCATTCATTCATTCATTCATTCATTCATTTATTCATTTATTTATTTATTTATTTATTTATTTATTCTTCCATTCATTCATTTTCTAATTTAAAAACATCACTAGATTTCATTTAAATACGTCAAGCATAATTTCCTTTCATTGTCAGGCAGTCATGGCCATGTCAGACGTTTCTTGTTACCAATAGTCCAGTGCTAGACAATATATAATTGTTTGATTTGAATTATGATGATAAAATGTTATAATCATAACATTCATTCATTCATTCATTCATTCATTCATTCATTCATTCATTCATTCATTTATTCATTTATTCATTTATTCATTCATTCATGCATTCATTTATTCATTCATCCATTCATCCATTCATCCATTCATTCATTTATCGATTCATTCATTCTATAATTTTAAAACATCTCTAGACTTCATTCAAATACGTCAAGCATAATTTCCTTTTATTGCCAGGCAGTCATGGCCGTGACAGACGTTTCTCGTTGCCAAGAGTCAAGTGCAGGACATTATATAATTGTTTGGTTTGATTTGTTAAACAAATCAAATCATTATTGATGATAAAATATTATAATCACAACATTCATTCATTTATTCATTCATTCATTCATTCATTCATTCATTCATTCATTCATTCATTTATTTATTTATTTATTTATTTATTTATTCTTCCATTCATTCATTTTCTAATTTAAAAACACCACTAGATTTCATTTAAATACGTCAAGCATAATTTCCTTTCATTGTCAGGCAGTCATGGCCATGTCGGACGTTTCTTGTTACCAATAGTCCAGTGCTAGACAATATATAATTGTTTGATTTGAATTATGATGATAAAATGTTATAATCATAACATTTATTCATTTATTCATTTATTCATTCATTCATGCATTCATTTATTCATTCATCCATTCATCCATTCATCGATTCATTCATCGATTCATTCATTCTATAATTTTAAAACATCTCTAGACTTCATTCAAATACGTCAAGCATAATTTCCTTTTATTGCCAGGCAGTCATGGCCGTGACAGACGTTTCTCGTTGCCAAGAGTCAAGTGCAGGACATTATATAATTGTTTGGTTTGATTTGTTAAACAAATCAAATCATTATTGATGATAAAATATTATAATCACAACATTAATTAATTAATTAATTAATTAATTAATTAATTAATTAATTAATTAATTAATTAATTATTTCATTCATTCATTCATTCATTCATTCATTCATTCATTCATTTATTCATTCATTAATTCATTAATTCGTTCATTCGTTCATTCGCTCATTCATTCATTCATTCATTCATTCATTCATTCATTCATTCATTCTTCAATTTATTCATTTTTTCACTAATTCTCTAATTTCAAAACACCCCTAGATCTTATTCAATACGTCAAGCATAATTTCCTATTGTTGCCAGCCTGACATGTCCAAGTCAGACGTTTCTCGTTGCCTGGATGTTATATAATTGTTTGATTTGATTTGACCTCAGCCACACTCACTGGCGGCTTGTGGGTTTAGGTGCACGTTATGGCTGGGGTCTGAAGAGTGCTTCAAATCCCTGCCAAATCTAGGCCAGCGCACGTTTTGTGTACCGAATACACGTTTTCCTACCTTGTGATTCCCAGGTTCTGTACTAACGTATCTCAATAAGCATGTGTAATCCCACCTCAGATTTGCGGCGAAATGCTTTTTTATTGTGTTTTATTTGATATATGTCATGTTCTCATCTTACATCGCGTGATCCAAATCATGCTGAAAACAGACAATACGATCTTGTGTCATACTTCAGACAAATCGCTGCCAAATCTGAGCCAACAAACGCTTTATGGAATGAATATACTATGTCTTTCACATTAGCTCAATCTATCTAGCCGAGATAATTCCTACTAAGATTGACATTGAAGTTTTATTTAACGCATTTTACTATCAAGTTTTTGTGGTGCATGTTTTGAACTCAAAGCAGTATAAGCACCGTCTCCTATATGTCTCAGACAAACCGCTGCCAAATCTAAGACGTTGTATTTATTGAATAGACTCCTTATTTTACAATGTGAATCTCTGAATCTCTCCTAATGAGTCATAATAATCAACGTATTTTACTATCATGTTTTGTTGTACGTGGTTTGATCTCAAAGCAGTCAGACAAACCTCTGCCAAATCCAGCGCCTTCAGCGTTGTATGTACTGTACGCACTCACAATTCTACATTTTGAATCTCTGAATCTATCCGAATAAGTCTCTCGCAATGAGTATTATTAATCACAAATCAGATTGACAAGTGATTTTTTGACATATGATTAGGATATTTTTTTTCTAAGTAGTTAATTTGATATATTTTACAGTCATGTTTTTATGCTGCATCGCGTGATTTCAAATCGTGTTCAAAACAGAAACACGTCTTTCCGCAACACTTGAAACAAACGCTGTTGCAATGCTGGCCCAGCGTCGTAGACGCTGGCCCAGCATTGCAACAGCGTTTACCCGTGTTTTCTCCCGGCATCAGAGGTACATCAGTTGTGTTCTGGGTTGGTGAATGATTCAGGAGGATGTGTAATTATCAAATTGATCAGATTGCCTGCCTGGTTCTGACCTCAGTCTGCTCTCACGCAGTCTGTACCTGCCTGGATCCTGACCTCAGTCTGCTCTCACGCAGCCTGTACCCGGAAAACACTACCAGCCAACACGAGGCATTCAACAAATGCTGTTTGAATGCTGGGCCAGCGTCGAAGACGCTGGACCAACATTCAAACAGCATTGGGTGAATGTTTCGTCTTTGCTGGGATTTTGTTTTCCATGAAGCAGAATGGGAGTATCTGCTGACTTGTAAAGTAAGCAGATACTGGCTTTTGGCCTTGTATGGCAGTACAGTGAAATTCACATGTAACCTGCGTTGCATGGTTTTCACTGATTTTTCATTCAATTCTTAATCTATTTTCAGTAAATTTAGCATAGAACTATTTTCTAATTTTTCTATTAATGTGTTTATTAGACCCTCCCAATTCTACCTTTTTTTCTGTAGATAATCATATCTATACATTTATATATTTTCAAAACCGAATTAACTGAGCAATCCGACCATTTTACATGTGGGCCAGTTCTACCACATTGATTTTGTACCCGATTCTTCTTCTTCTTCTTTTTCTTCTCATTCTTCTTCTTCTTCTTTTTCTTCTTCTTCTTCTTTCTTCTTCTTCTTCCTTCTTCTTCTTCTTTTTCCTTCTTCTTCTTCTTCTTTTTTTTTTTTTTTTTTTTTTTTTCTTTTTTTCTTCTTCTTCTACTTCTTCTTCTTCTTCTTTTTTCTTCTTCTTCTTCTTATTCTTCTTCTTTCTTCTTCCCCTTTTTCTTTTTCTTCTACTTCTTCTTCTTTTTTTTCGTCTTCTTCTTTTTTTTCTTCTTTCTTCTTCTTCTTCTTCTTCTTCTTCTTCTTCTTCTTCTTTTTCTTCTTTTTCTTCTTCTTCTTCTTCTTCTCCCTCTTCTTCTTCTTCTATTTCTTCTTCTTCGTCACACCAACACTGTGTCAATGTTCTGTGTTTGTTGTGTAACAACAGATAGTAGAAGAAACAGCAGCAGAAATAGTAGACTCAGCAGGAGCAGCAACAACAGCAGCAACAGCAACAGCAGCAACAACAGCAACAACAAAAGCAAAAGAAAAACATACAAACAGAAACATAAAAAAACGATAACAGCAGCAACAACAACAACAGTTATTATCTCCTATTTACTTCTATTTTATTGCACATAATGCGGTTTTCACTTTCTCTGATACACCCTGATTCTGTTCTGTTAGTGGTTGTACCCTGGTACAACCACTAACAGAGCAGAATCAGGGTGTATCATGGTGAGTTGTAGATTGATTGGTTTTTACCTTCTGTCTGTCGTGCATGCACCCTGGTTATGGTGAGTTGTAGACTGATTAGGTTTCACTCCCTTTCGCCTATCATGTACCTTGATTCTCTGGTTAGATTTATGGCGATGACAGAAAAAGAAGGTACTTTCTTCTATTTATTGCTTTACTATACCTATATTCGTGAGGGAAACAAGAAAAAGAAAAACGATTAGAAAATGATCGTTAACTAAGTACAAAAAGCTGAGAGGGGTGCGGTGAAATGGTTATAGAGGGGCGCTTCGCCATTGTCGCTGCCCCCGTGCGGTTCAAACCCAGTTCTGTGCAGGATTTCCAGAGTAATATCACGCTTCTGCTCTTATTGTTGGGACATTGTGTCGATGTTGTATCATCGGGCAAGGCTATTTATACCTCACATGCTTCACATGAGTACCTAGGACATAATCGGCAATGTGTACGATAAATATAATGATCCGACATAGCTGCAGGACTGTATGCTCTCCTTGGATGTGCAGTGGCCAAGGTGTAAAATGTCGCCTGATAAGTCTTCAGACTTAATATCAGACAATAAACATGCACCTTTTAGCTTTGCATAATGCGCTTTGTCTTCTGATTTTGTCTTAATCTCATTGGTATATTTGTCAGTAAATTGTGTCATTTTACTTTTGTTTAATTTCACTTATAGCACTATCTCTCTCTCTCTCCTTTCTCTTCCTATGTTTCCAACCAGTTTGATTCGTGATAGTTGTCCGGTGATGTTGTACGTTTGTTTATTTCACTTTCTCTCTCTTCCCTCACTGTCAGTGTTACCAGCCTGGTTAGATTTATGGCTCG
Source organism: Flabesymbios commensalis (assembly GCA_964017125.1). Lineage (NCBI taxonomy): Eukaryota > Metazoa > Annelida > Polychaeta > Terebellida > Flabelligeridae > Flabesymbios > Flabesymbios commensalis. The sequence goes on along the minus strand of OZ024904.1, from coordinate 109,415,398 downwards.
TTATCAACTGATTTGTTTTTACTTTTGTTTAATTTCACATATATCTCTATCTCACCTCTCTCTCCCTGTCAGTGTTACCACCCTGGTTAGATTTAGGACTCGTTGTCGGTCGATTGGTTTATGAGATTAGACAGGTCACTCATTTCCTCACATGATGAAGGTCACAATCAAATGAATATATGATTACCTGACGCTTTGGATCTGACAGTAAGAGAGTGAAAACCACAAACGCCATGGTCACCATTCAATTCTGAATGACCTGGTTCTCACGCCTGTGATTGGTCGATATCGACCAATCACAGGCGTGAGATCCAGGTCAAACATCTGTGGTTAGGTGAGATCGATCAATCAGAGGCGCAGGATCCAGGTCAAATCATTTCTGGACATCTGACACGTAACGTCATTCCAAGTGTCATTTCTCTCAATGTCAGATTTTTAGAATAGTCGATGCCTGCCCCCCCCCCCCCCCCAGTGGTGAATCTGGTTTCAGCCACAGATTGACCCCGTACAAAATCGTGGGACATTTATTTCGACGGTCATATATCTAAGACTTACCCTCAAATAATCAGGGCGAGGACAGTTTTTTAGAATCAGTAATATTTCAGTTACATGCCCGCATGCTGAACTCACTTTCTGCACGGTCATGAAAAAGCCATGGACATTTTTCTGACCTTGGGGTCTATAGCGCTCTCAGTCACCGCCATGTTAAAAAACGTTTTTTTTCAGGTGAAACGAATACCGCAATCCAAGAAGGAGTCACGACCGACGCCCTCCCAGTTTATGACGAAGGAGCACGCAGCGCGTGACACTGTGCGAAATTAACGTCGATACACAGGTTTCAACCTTAACCCATACAACGCTGGATTAATTTTGTAAAATTATGGAGACCAAAAGGTTTATTTCAATTTGATATCATCATAATTGTCCTGGTTAGCTCATTCCGATTCATTTGAATACCCATGTTATGGGTCTATGTTATGGATCGACTTTAGTCGTCTGAATCTGACGTCTACAGACGTCAGATTCAGACGACTAAAGTTGATCCCCGCGCTGTAAGGGTAAACTCGATGAGGCCACAATAATCGTCTAGTCGTATTGAGATGAGAGATATAATGATATTTCTCTGAAAAGCATTCTCTACTCTTAGTTTACTTGTTTCGACTCTACTTTTATTCTGTGTGTCATAACTAGTTGTGTACATGGACAGGGACATGGTGCAGTGGTTCAAGCTGCCCGCTTGGAAGTTAGAGATCGCGAATTAGAACCCCGCTCTGGCATTCAAGTTTTAAAGAAACAAATTTTTCTTCTCCGCTTGCTCGTAAAGATTTAATATTGTGGGGAGCATCCGTGACCGAGAGGTAGCGTGCTCGACGTCAAACCACCAGGGCTCAAATTTCGAATTATGTTTCCGGAGGGCAGTGTCATCTCATTCAACTAACCATTCCCAGGAGGTTATCCTGGCCAGTTTAGCCTACATGTGCTCAAAAGCGGCATAAAACAACCATTCATTTCATTTAATTGCATTTCCTCCAGGTTACTTGTCGCTACTCTACTTGTATTGCGTTTGTCATGTACACGAGGTATAGAATTCCACTAACGTGTGAATCAGGAGCGGCGCGTTCAATAGCAGAGGTCAAAAAGTTCCTTCTATGTTAAGTTAACATGGTAAATTAGACAGACAGTCAGAGACTCGAAACCTCCACCGCGCGATACGGATCGCAATCCGGATCCTCTAAAAAAATGTCATGCAAATTCGTTCATTACTTCATAAGTAATCCAGGTTACGGACAAAAAACAACGAAACAAACAGAAAAACAAAACAACACAATAAAAAATATAATCCCCTTTGGCGAAGATAATGAGAGTACGTTTGTGCTTAGGCCTTATTCCAGATTAAAACACACCACTACATTATTTACTTTGTCCGACCTGACGACATTCTAAGCCGGGAATGGAGAGTTATTGTTCATCAAGTACAGATCAATTATCACGATAGGCCTATATAGCATTATAATCAGTCAGGCGCGACCGAACTGTTGATTATGGGTGATTTTCATTATTTGATTATGGTTTTATGTGTTTTAAGTCAGTTAAACCCTCGGAGCTTGACATGCTCAGCTCCGAAAAAGGCCTCGGCCTTCGGCCTCTGCCTTTTTCAAAGCTAAGCATGTCGAGCTCCCCGGACTTTATCCTATACACATTTATAATTGTACACAAATATACACAATTGATTTGTAATGGGGGTTTTGAGCTTAAAATGAGTGAAAAACAAAACGTATGAATATTGAATAAACCCTAATATCATATTTTAAGTGACATAAACATGTAATACAGCCCGAAATAACATATAAAGTTTATGATCGTTATACAACACAGTATCGTATGCGTGTTATAACATAACACAGCTCTCAATTACAAGGTTTAACCTAGAACTTTATATGGTAAATAGAGTTCTTGGTTTAACTGATAAAGGATGGGATATGGGTATGGTAGGAGCACGGGTCTGAACCTGCAATCTGTTGAGGTGAATGGAGATATGAAGGATGCAATATGGGTATAATAAGGGCAGTGGTCGGAGCCTGCAATATGTTGGGGTGAATAGAGATATAGAAGATGCAATATGGGTATAATAAGGGCGCTGGTCTAAGCCTGTAATATGTTGAGGTGAATGGAGATATAAAAGATGAGATATGGGTATAATAAAAGCACTGGTCATAGCCTGCAATTTGTTGAGGTGAATGGAGATATAAAAGATGCGATATGTGATCTGGTCGGAGCCTGTAATATGTTGAGGTGAATGGAGATATAAAAGATGCGATATGGGTATAATAAAGGGACTGGTCGGAGCCTGTAATATGTTGACATGAATGGAGATATGAAGGATGCTATATGGGTATAATAAGGGCACTGGTCGGAGCCTGTAATATGTTGAGGTGAATGGAGATATAAAAGATGAGATATGGGTATAATAAAAGCACTGGTCAGAGCCTGCAATTTGTTGAGGTGAATGGAGATATAAAAGACGCGATATGTGATCTGGTCGGAGCCTGTAATATGTTGAGGTGAATGGAGATATGAAGGATGCTATATGGGTATAATAAGGGCACTGGTCGGAGCCTACAATATGTTGACATGAATGGAGATATGAAGGATGCTATATGGGTATAATAAGGGCACTGGTCGGAGCCTACAATATGTTGACATGAATGGAGATATGAAGGATGCTATATGGGTATAATAAGGGCACTGGTCGGAGCCTGTAAGCTGTTGAGATGAATGGAGATATAAAAGATGCAATATGGGTATAATAAGGGCGCTGGTCGGAGCCTACAATATGTTGACATGAATGGAGATATGAAGGATGCTATATGGGTATAATAAGGGCACTGGTCGGAGCCTACAATATGTTGACATGAATGGAGATATGAAGGATGCTATATGGGTATAATAAGGGCACTGGTCGGAGCCTACACTATGTTGACATGAATGGAGATATGAAGGATGCAATATGGGTATAATAAGGGCACTGGTCGGAGCCTGTAAGCTGTTGACATGAATGGAGATATAAAGTATGCTACATGGGTATAATAGAGGGACTGGTCGGAGCCTACAATATGTTGACATGAATGGAGATATGAAGGATGCTATATGGGTATAATAAGGGCACTGGTCGGAGCCTGTAAGCTGTTGAGATGAGTGCTGATCAGATACTTGCTTACACATGGCAAACGGAGCCTAGCTGTTGAGATGAGTGCTGATCAGATACTGGCTTACACATGGCAAACGGAGCCTAGCTGTTGAGATGAGTGCTGATCAAATACTGGCTTACACATGGCAAACGGAGCCTAGCTGTTGAGATGAGTGCTGATCAGATACTGGCTTACACATGGCAAACGGAGCCTAGCTGTTGAAGTAATTATATATACATTATTATTGCTAATGAGAATAGGTGTTAATAAGACGTCCACGTCGACAAGACGTCGAATCAATGTTGGTTCAACGCTGGTCCAGCGTCGTAGACGGTGGACCAACGTTAAACCAGCGTTGATTTACAGTATTGTGTCTGCTGGGAATGGATAACGTCTGATGACCAAACCCTGATTTAATGGGACATAACGACGTCATAATAAGAAACATTGAAAGGAATAACGTTATAAGTCCAACGCTGTTCCATGTATTATTCATGATTCTTATCAATCAGCAATGTTTCTAGTAACTAATTATGACTAAATTCTGATTTTTCGAAACATAACTACATCATAATAAAGGGGATTGCAAAGAATATTGATCATAATAATAACCAGGAAAGAAAAATAATAATGATTATAATAATACTAAAGCTGTTCAAGTGATTATTCATAATTCTTATCAATCAGCCATGTTACACAAACTAATTATAGTGGTATTTAATATTCATTGCTTTCACTAAATGGCGATATTACTACCATCTAAATTACCTTTTATTTAATCGTGTTCACATGATATTTCATACCGGCGCAATGCTGTTTTTTATGCCGGGCCAGCGTCTCTGAAGCTGTGTCAACATTAAGACAGCGTTATGAATAACTGCTATCTAGTAGCTGACATAATTGGCATTTTATCTGCAGCACTAACACTACCACGTAATTAGACTTAAAATACTATCACATTATGTCTGTGTACCGGATCACCGGAATTAATCAATTAAATAATATCACTTAGCCTCTTATGGCTCCGAGCTGAAGTTGTGTCTCGCTGCCGCGATCCAAAACATGAAGTAATAAAAAATAGTCTAAACCTTACAGCGCGGGTATCGACTTTAGTCGTCAGAATCTGACGTCTGTAGACGTCAGATTCTGACGACTAAAGTCCCCGCATTGTAAGAGTAAAATATTTCTAATGGTCCTAGACCCATAACATAGGTATTCAAATGAATCAGAACGAGCTAACAAGGACATTTATGATGATTTCAAATTGAAAAAAAACCTTTGGTTGCGATGTGTCTTACAAATTTATTCAGCCCTGAAGGAATGTGTAAGAATTCCCAACGTAAGATCATGATAACAATAATTATATGTCAACACATGAATTAGCAATTTGAATGTCTCTGCAGTTCTGCATCATGTTTATATGTCCTGTGTGCTTATATGTCCTGTCTCACTGTGTTACAGAGTGTCATGGTGTGAAGCTTATTTGGAATACCAACAAAATATCCACAGAAACGTGAGTATCCTCTTTATATCAGTTTCTCATTCCCCGAAAAATATGATATGTTTAGGGGTTTTTGTCAAGTTAAAATCATTCAAAAAAACCGAGAAAAACTCGGAAGTGGGTCAAGTGGGAAGTGGTCAAGCCCCAACTCGAATTAATTTTTTTTTGGAAATTGTGTGTTTTTTCGTGTTTTTGGGTTGTTTTCATGTTTCAAAATGTAAAAAAAAAAAAAAATTGATAATGGGGTGGGTGGGTGCGGTCCGACTAATCCGAGTTTTTCTCGGATTTTTGGAATTTTTTTAACTTGACAAGACCCCTTAACCAAAATTGAGTTGATGAAACTCAACGTTGGATCCAAGTTGTATATTTGCTGGCTTTCTATCATGCACGTGTTATATCATGTGATATTCCATGTGTTCTTATAAACATCTTTAACAGTTTATTATCAGGTTCGCTTGTTCACCACATATGTATGTTAATTCATTGAATGTATAGGGAGCCATACAATCAATGATTATTTTCATTAGTATGCTCTCTTTATTCAGTTTTTAGATAAAAATTGTACTTGGTGGTCTGTTTACTGTAATAAGGCAAACAGCAGTAACTGCTTGCTTTTCAAGTTGACAGTTACTGCTGTTTTTATTTGACTTATTGCTAATGTTGAACTCAGATTCTGACGTCTATAGTCGATCTCTGTACTAAAGAGTACAATATTTATAAAGGCCGTAAGCCCATAACATAGGTATTCAAATGGAACAGAAAAAACTAACTAAGACATTTATGATGATTTCAAATTGAAAAACCCTTTGTTTTCCATGGTTTATACAAAAATATTTGAGCGTTGTAGGGATTAATGTGAATATAGTATCAGTGTGACGGGTATAAGACGTTTGTCGATCTTACATAATATATTCACGTCGCAACACAAGATGTTGACTCAATGCCGATTTAAAGTTGGCCCACCGTCTGCGACGCTGGCCCAACATTAAACCAGCATTGGTTCAATGTTCATGTTTGCTGGATATTCTTTGACTATTTACCAGCTCAGTCCGGGTATCGACTTTAGACGTCATAATCGGACGTCTATAGTCGATACCCACACTGAAATACAAAATAGTTCGAAGGGCCGTGGACCAATAACATAGTTATTCAAATGAATCAAAATGAGCAAACTAAGGCATTCATGATGATTAAAAATTAAAAAAAAAAATGGTCTCCATAGCTTAATCAAAAATATTTCAGTTTTGTAAGGTTTAAAGTAGATATAACGTCGCCTCGGAGCTAAATGATCCTATCTGACACTCGTTAGAGTGGCAGATAGGATCATTTAGCTCCGAGGCGACGATAAGGTCAGCGTGATCGGTTTGACGTTTGTCTATCTTGTACAATGTATTCACATCATAACACAAGATGTTAATTCAATGCTGCTTTAATGTTGGCCCACCGTCTGAGACGCTGGCCCAATATTAAGCCAGCATTGTATCAATGTTTCATTTTTTGCTGGGTAGCCCTTTACAATTTATCAACTCTTTCAGCGCGGGGACCGACAGTGGACGTCAGAATCTGACGTCTTTAGACGTCAGGTTCTGACGTCTAAAGACGGTCCCCGCACTGAAAGAGTAAAATATCGATAATTGTCGTAGATCCATGACATAGGTATTCAAATGAAGCGGAAACAGCTCATTGAGATATTTATGATGATTTCATATGAAAAAAAACCTTCCGTCAAAAATACAATACAAAAAAAAAAATACAAATACAAAAATATTTCAGTTTTGTAAGGTTTAAAGTAGATATAGGATCAGCTTGATCGGTTTGACGTTTGTCTATCTTGTATATTGTATCCACATCATAACACAGGATGTTGTTTCAATGTCGCTTCAATGTTGGCCCACCGTCTGCGACGCTGGCCCAACAATGAACCAACATTGGATCAATGCTTCATGTTTGCTGGGTCGCCTTGATGGGTTTGACGTTTATCTATTATTTATGATGATTTCAAATTGAAAACAATCCTTTAGTCTTCATGGTTCATACACTATTCTGTGAAACGCAGTGATGTCCCTCGGTGAAAACAAGGTTATATAAGACCCCTTCCCCATACTTCATTGTATTAGCCAGCTCGGTGAAAACAAAGGAGGTCAAGGTTATTGAGTTTCACAGAATATTTTGACTATTTGTTTTAAGTGGATATATGTTCAGCGTGATGGGTTTGACGTTTGTCTATCTTGTATAATACATCCACGTCATCCCGCTGACGCATGGAGGATTAAAAACAACCACCCCAGATAACACAAGACATCCGCCCAATGCTGGTCCAATGCTGGTCCACCGTCTACGACGCTGGCCCAGCATTGGCCCAACATTGCGTGGATGTGTCGTGGATGCACGCCACAAACTCCCAGGTTTCGTGACCCGGTCTGACAGTTTGTAGAAATCAATGTCTGCTTGGCACGTGCTCAGCACATACTCAGCATGTACTCAATGGTAAACTACTCCGATTTCTGCCAATTGTTCAAACAGGAGAGTCACTGTCCGACCAAAAAAAGACATTATGCCACACAAGCGTCATTATCCCCTCAAGAGAGCCATTGTTAGCCATTATCTGGTCAGGGGAGACAGTGTCCGCTATGGAAAGTAGGGTCACTATCCGATCACTGTCCGAACAGGAGAAACATTGTCCGATGTTGGAGATATTTTGTCCAATATTTTATCATTAATCCGACCAAGAGAACTATCACTCGACCAAGGGAATGATTATTTTACCATCATCGTTTGTGAGTGTCTGCTCGAGTATGACAATGTCCGATAGGAAAAGTAGGGTCACTATCCGACCATTGTCCGAGCAGTCCGATACTGGAAATATTTTGTCCGATATTGTTAGCACTAGTCCCACCAAGAGAGCTATTACCCGACCAAAACAAGGTAATTATTATTTTACCATCATCGTTTGTGATTGTCTGTTCAGGGAGACAGTGTCCGATATAAAAAATAGGGTCATTATCCGACCACTGTCCGAGCAGGAGAACCATTGTCCGATATTGGAGATACTGTGTCCAATATTAATTTCATAGCACTAGTCCGATCAAAAGAGGTATTATTCAATCACTAGTTCGACCAAAAGAGCTATTATTCAACGTAGGGAATGATTATTTTACCATTAACATCCACTTTTCAGATACTGAGAGTGAACGTTCGCGCTTTTTTTGGAAAACACTTAATTAATGTCTATAGACGTCAGAATCTGACGTCTATAGACGTCAGATTCTGACGTCTACAGTCGATTCACGCACTGAAAGAGTAACATATGTATAGACCTACAACAAAGATATTCAAATGATGCGGAACGGACTAAGTAAGACATTTTTGATTATGTGAAATTGAAAAACCCTTTAGTCTCCATGGTTTACCCCTTTAACCGCCAAATTATTCAATCTGAATTTTCACCCACTTGAAGTTGCGTCTCGCTGACGCGATCCACAACTTCAAGTGAGTGAAAATTATTCAGATTTGACAAAATGGAGGTCAACTGTTTTCAAATATTGCTGGTTGATGTCATATTTCATTTTTTACATGTTTAAAAGGTGGTACCCAATGTGCTAATAAAAAAGAAGAAAACCTGAATATATGCGGCACTGGCGGTTAAAGGGTTAAGCTAAATATTCCAGCGTTTAAATGGTTAATCATACGATGCTCTGATTCACATTATGGCTGTTGCAGTCCATGAGGATCCAGAGAAAACACGACATAATATCGAGTTATTGTCGGGCCAGCATCGCAGACGGTGAACCAACATTAAACCAGCATTGGGACAACCTCTTCATCTGTTGCGAACTGATTCATGACTAATGCCAATTACGTCGACGCAGAAGCCAATAGCAAATTTTCCGCTGCTTATTGGGCAATGCCATTCTTTTGGTCAATAATATTAATCCGGTGTCTTCCAGTCCAGCATACACAGGACATTCACCTTATGCTGTTTTAATGTTGGGCCAGCGGCGAAGATGGTGGGCCAATATTGAAACAGCATTGGGTGGATGGCTCGTTTTTGTGGCAGCTCTGACATCCCTCATGGAAACAGTAGCTAATATCAGCATATTTTACAATAATTGTGATTTTTTTTTTTAATCTGTAAAATTTCCAAAATGAACCTTATATAAAATAGTAGCTGATAGCAGCGCATTTATATTAATTTTTAAAGTTAAATCTGTGTTTTTTTCTAAAGTGAACCTTATATGATTATAAAGGGACATATTACAAAACGCAGCGATGTGTTCCTATTCAGCGCCATTATTTTGGGAGTGGGAACCGAGCGAGTACGAGACGTAGGCTCAACGTTACCACAACGTTATTCCAGCTGTGGCAGCACTGTGACAGCGTTGGCACAGCGACCTTTGTCGGCATGGTAACCATGGGATAAACTGAGGTGCAACATGCTTTTTCTGGTCAAATGGATTACCCAGCCAGTACCACATAATCACCCACTGTCTGTTTAATGCTGGGCCAACATAGACAACGCTGGCCCAACATTGCACCGACGTCCCGTGTCTGCAGGGCTTTGCAGGCATTTGTGTCTGGTGGTTAGACTATACTGCTCTGCAAAGCCAAAAGGCAGTAACTGCTTACTTTATAAGTGAGCAGTTACTGCCTTTTGGCTCTGCAGGGCAGTATACGTTGAATAGAGTCTAATAGGGAGATGGCGTGTTTTCGACAATCTGGCCACAGAATACAACACCAGCGATATCATCAATAGACTTGATGGATTAGGCCCCATAAAACAACACAATTTAGTGGCCTGTATGAGCCCAGTAAGCACGAGGCATCCACCCAATGCTGGGTTAATGTTGGCCCAGCGTCGTAGACGGTGGCCCAACACCAACCCGGTACTGGGTCGACGCTTCGTGTTTGTTGGGCGCTGTGTATAACACCAGTACGACGCCAGTACGACGCCAATACGACGGCTGTCGAGGGTCAGTACATGCATCGTACTGTACGACAGTAGATAATTTTTGCGTGTGAGATAAAGACTTCGAAGGCGAAATGAACTTATATTGGAATATGTTCTAAAAAAAGTAGTTTATAACTAAATTGTCCTTGTATTGAACTGCGTATGACAGAGATTATTTTTTGCTTTGATAACCAACCTAATGGACTTATCTTCAGGTCTATACATGTAATTTTCACTACACTCCCTTGTATTATGTCATTATGACATAGTTTTGTAGTTTTGTTTCAAACGAATACTAATTTTGTCTGTTTTTTACTGCAATAGAGACACCAAGAACAATTAAATTCAAATATTAACGACTAAAGTTGATGGATTTCCTGAAAGTGATATCCATACAGCCTTATATTGAGTTAAGTGCACATACTATAACTAGATATGTGGGGAAAACTTACCCTTAAACCCTTAAGTTAAATAATTTAATTTTTCACTCACTTGAAGTTGTGTCTCGCTAGCGCGACCCACAACTTCATGTGGATGAAAATTACTCGTTATATATTGATGTTCAAACACTCATTTCGTTCCCAATATCATCGATTTTATCGGCTGATAGATTTAAAACGAATATGGTCGAGCTTAGCAGTAGAAGAATTAACAGGGATTCAAGACAAGAGATCAGAAATTAATCTCCTTGATTCAACAGAGACCTCGCACAATTGCCAGGCCAAGAATACGGAGACACTGGCCCAATGCTGGGTCAATGTTGAACAGATGATGGGTCAACATTGGGTGAATGTCTTGCCGTATTGTGAGGTAACCTACCGAGGCAATGCAATATGACCATATTTATCAAACGGTTTTTAGAGTTATATCAATTAGGTGTGTATGTTTAAATAAAAAATATTTGGTCAATTGATTAATCAGCAATTTCATTTCGTAAATAATAATCCCACATAATAAATAAAAATGTATGAGCATGAGCAGTTGCGTCAAGTAGCCAGCCAGCCAGCCAGCCAGCCAGCCAGCCAGTCAGCTCTCCTGTAAGTTAGCCAGTCGTTATCAATCAGCATTTTCATTTCGTAAATAATAATCACCCATAATAAATAATAATGTATGAGCATGAACATTTGCATCAATTAGCCAGCCAACAAGCCAGCCAGCCAGCCAGCCAGCCAGCCATCCAGCCAGCCAGCCAGCCAGCCAGCCAGCCAGCCATCCATCCATCCATCCATCCAGCTCTCCTGCAAGTTAGCCAGCCAGCCAGTCAGCTCTCCTGCAAGTTAGCCAGTCAGATAGCCAGTCAACCAGCCAGTCAGCCAGCCAACACGCCAGCCAGCCAGCCAGCCAGCCAGCCAGCCAACCAGCCAGCCAGCCAGCCAGTCAGCCAGCCAGTCAGTCAGTCAGCCAGCCAGTCAGCTCTCCTGTAAGCTAGCCAATCATGCAGCCAGTTTGGCAGCCGGCAAATTAACCAGTCAGCCAGCAAGCCAACAGCCAGCTGTTCCGTCAGCCAGAAAAGATAACATAAAGGCGGGTAAACACATTAGTATACAGAAGTGATGAATAGCGGGGAGACTGGAATAACATCATTATAAGCCGATGAATTAGTAAATTGCCCCATACAAATACTCCTTTATACGTGAGCTTCAAGCAGGGAGGTATACAATACATCAAACACGTGCAATATTTATTATTCACGAAGATTAAAGCCAAATGCCGCTCTTGGCTGTGCACCCTGCAAGTCTTGGGCATACATATTGAAGTTGAAAGGTGCGAACCACAAAACATGAGCTGCAAACCATCATGTGCTTGACATCAAGGCTCGCTGGGCGTCTGATTACTTATTCTCACAGGAGCTCATTTTGCTAAAAGTTTTATATAAAAAATCGATCGTTGGGCCAGACGGTAATTAATTTACTTTTTATTGAGCCTTTTGTTATATTTTTTATTTTTAAGGAACACAAATCATTTTTGCCTATGGTTCGTCTTCGCTCATTTTAACACTCCCTTATTCCACCCCTTATTTAGGACACATATTGTGAGATAGGATATTTTGACATACAACCGCGCCTTCATGAATACACCTGTGGAACATAAACACATGACATAAAACATTGTTAATTTCAAACACTATTTTGCTCGAAATTAATTTTATTAAGAATCATCCTAAGGAACTTAGCTCTGCAGGTGATGAGAGTGATTTGAGGATTATACCACTCTGATGTGAATACGGGGTGGGGCTATTCTGTGCTGTTGTTGTTTAAATTTTACAGTGCGGGGATAGACTTTAGTCGTCAGACTCTGACGTCTGTAGACGTCAGATTCTGGCGTCTAAAGTCGATCCCCGCACTGCAAGAGTACACATATTTCTAATGGCCGTAGACCCCTAACATAGGTATTCAAATGAACCGGAAAGAGCTAACTAAGACATTTATGATGAATTCAAATTGAAAAAAATTTTTTTGGTTTCCATGATTTTATTTCAAAAAATTAACGCCTTTAATTGTGTTCTTCAGTCTTTCAAAGTAAACCGTAGGAATGTTTAATGTGGTGCATAAACCCGACGATGGTGTTTACTTTCCAAATTAGCAGTTACTGCTGTTTGCCTTTGACACCCATTTAAAGGCAAACAATCAATCAATCTATCAATCAATTAATAAAACTTCTATAGTGCCTATATCCTCAGCGGACCGAGCTCAGAGGCGCACAAATCCTTAGCGTGATCATGTGTCATAATCGAGGCCAAAACAGGTTGGTCAACAGGGAGCCAGGGAGCAGTACTTTCCAAGTTTTTATTTGGCCATGCTCTTGATTTTCTTTGTGTTATACAGCCATGTTCTTGTTTTTCTTTGTGTTATACAGCCATGCTCTTGTTTATCTTTGTGTTAGACAGCCATGTTCTTGTTTTTCTTTGTGTTATACGGCTTTGGTCTTGTTTTTCTTGGTGTTATACGGCCATGCTCCTGTTTTTCTTTCTGTTATACGGCCATGCTCCTGTTTTTCTTTGTGTTATACGGCTATGCGCCTGTTTTTCTTTGTGTTATACGGCCATTCTCCTGTTTTTCTTTGTGGTATACGGCCATGCTCCTGTTTATCTTTGTGTTATACGGCCATGCTCCTGTTTTTCTTTGTGTTATACGGCCATGCTTTTTCTTTGTGGTATACGGCCATGCTCCTGTTTTTCTTTGTGTTTTACGGCCATGCTCCTGTTTTTTCTCTGTGTTTTACGGCCATGCTCCTGTTTTTCTTTGTGGTATACGGCCATGCCCTTGTTTTTCTTTGTGTTATACAGCCATGTTCTTGTTTTTCTTTGTGTGTTACGGCCATGCTCCTGTTTTTTCTTTGTGTTATACGGCCATGCTTTTTCTTTGTGGTATACGGCCATGCTCCTGTTTTTCTTTGTGTTATAAGGCCATGCTTTTTCTTTGTGGTATACGGCCATGCTCCAGTTTTTTCTTTGTGGTATACGGCCATTCTCCTGTTTTTTCTCTGTGTTTTACGGCCATGCTCCTGTTTTTTCTTTGTGTTTTACGGCCATGCTTTTTCTTTGTGGTATACGGCCATGCTCCTGTTTTTCTTTGTGTTATACGGCCATGCTTTTTCTTTGTGTGTTACGGCCATGCTCCTGTTTTTTCTCTGTGTTTTACGGCCATGCTCCTGTTTTTCTTTGTGTTATACGGCCATGCTTTTTCTGTGTGGTATACGGCCATGCTCCTGTTTTTTTCTTTGTGTTATACGGCCATGCTTTTTCTGTGTGGTATACGGCCATGCTCCTGTTTTTTTCTTTGTGTTTTACGGCCATGCTCCTGTTTTTTCTTTGTGTTTTACGGCCATGCTCCTGTTTTTCTTTGTGTTTTACGGCCATGCTCCTGTTTTTCTTTGTGTTTTACGGCCATGCTCTAGTAATAATGAGATCCAGGCCTCTCCTTGTATCCACCACAAGATAGACGTGTTGATGAAGACGTGAACAAAAGGTCACATCCCTCCCTGCCCCCGTCTTCGATGGGATCCCTACAGTGCACCCCGGTCAGTCGGCTTTGATGCCACACTCCAACGGTCAAATCGGGGTCTTCAATCCAGGCAAGTCGAGGCTCTGACAGCGACACAGTATAGAGAAACAACATAAATGTCATAAATTCGCAAGAAAAGTTCTTTTAGCGTAAGGATTAAACCAGTAGATTTGATGACATGGGCCCGTCCCACTAAGAATCTTAAAATTACGATTATCTTAATTTTCTCTTATTTCCATTAGAAAAGTTAAGATAAATCTTAACTTTTCTAATGGAAATAAGAGAAAGTTAAGATAAATCTTAATTTTAAGATGTTTAGTGGGACGGGCCCCTGTTCTTATCAGTGTTTTTTCGCGTTTTGATTTTATCTCTGAGAATTGAGATCAGAATGCTTCACCGGGTTTAATGAATCAGGTTGTAGCCCTGGACAGCCCACACTGTACAGGAATGAGCCGTGGTTTAATGAATCAGGCCGTAGCCCTGGACAGCCCACACTGTACAGGTATGAGCCGTGGTTTAATGAATCAGGCTGTAGCCCTGGACAGCCCACACTGTACAGGTATGAGCCGTGGTCTAATGAATCAGGCTGTATCCCTGGACAGCCCACACTGTACAGGTATGAGCCGTGGTTTAATGAATCAGGCTGTAGCCCTGGACAGCCCACACTGTACAGGTATGAGCCGTGGTCTAATGAATCAGGCTGTATCCCTGGACAGCCCACACTGTACAGGTATGAGCCGTGGTTTAATGAATCAGGCTGTAGCCCTGGACAGCCCACACTGTACAGGTATGAGCCGTGGTTTAATGAATCAGGCTGTAGCCCTGGACAGCCCACACTGTACAGGTATGAGCCGTGGTTTAATGAATCAGGCTGTAGCCCTGGACAGCCCACACTGTACAGGTATGAGCCGTGGTTTAATGAATCAGGCTGTAGCCCTGGACAGCCCACACTGTACAGGTATGAGCCGTGGTTTAATGAATCAGGCTGTAGCCCTGGACAGCCCACACTGTACAGGTATGAGCCGTGGTTTAATGAATCAGGCTGTAGCCCTGACCAGCCCACACTGTACAGGTATGAGCCGTGGTTTAATGAATCAGGCTGTAGCCCTGGACAGCCCACACTGTACAGGTATGAGCCGTGGTTTAATGAATCAGGCTGTAGCCCTGGACAGCCCACACTGTACAGGTATGGGCCGTGGTTTAATGAATCAGGCTGTAGCCCTGGACAGCCCACACTGTACAGGTATGAGCCGTGGTTTAATGAATCAGGCTGTAGCCCTGGACAGCCCACACTGTACAGGTATGAGCCGTGGTTTAATGAATCAGGCTGTAGCCCTGACCAGCCCACACTGTACAGGTATGAGCCGTGGTTTAATGAATCAGGCTGTAGCCCTGGACAGCCCACACTGTACAGGTATGAGCCGTGGTTTAATGAATCAGGCTGTAGCCCTGGACAGCCCACACTGTACAGGTATGAGCCGTGGTTTAATGAATCAGGCTGTAGCCCTGGACAGCCCACACTGTACAGGTATGAGCCGTTTGTTATACCGGCGAAATCGACATTTTTTTAACAAGGCGATGCCTAAATGTTCTTGATTCTAAGAAACCTATTACCTGATTAATCATAACTATTTCAGCGAGGGAAACGTCTTCACAGTCAGCATGTGACGTCTAGATTGTGACGTAGGTCTAGTATAAAGACGCCCCCCCCCCCCGCGCTGAAAGAATTTAAATATTTCAAATGACTGTAGACCCATAACATAGATATTCAAATGAACCGGAAAAACATTTATGATGATTTTCAATTGAGATAAACCATTCGATCTCCATGGTTTATACAACAATTATAATTTAACGTTGTAAAATGTAAGTTTGCACACTTCATTGTGCGGACGAAATGTGTGGCCGAAACCTTCAGTTTCACTTTCAATCACTTCAAAACAAACATCGACCCAATGTTGGTTTAATGTTGGGCCAGCGTCAAAGACGCTGGGCCTATATTTAACTAATATTGGCTTGATGTTCGTGTTAGCTGTGACTGGGGCAGATCACGTGGGATCTTCACACATCTTCTGTCTGACGTTGACCTTGGGACTGTCAGGTTTGACCTTGGGACTGTCGTGGTTGACATTGGTTTGCCGGACCTCTCCCTGAATCCCGGATAATTCATTTATAAAAGCTCCCCAGTCGTGAATACAAGGATTTGACCCCCCCCCCCCTCCCCCCATCCCGCCCAACCCTACCCCACCTGATCTGTCCCGCACAAGTCCTACCGCCCAGCGTTAATCCTACTGTTCGCCCAGCAATTTGTACAACAATTGATGCATCAATGTTGTTTTAATGTTGGTCCATTGTTGCAGACTGTGGCCCAGCATTAAAACAACATTGAATTCTACGTTTTATTTTGAATGGGTCTAGTCTCACAGTAATAAACAAACGTAAACCAATGCTGTTTCAATGTTGGGCCAGCGTCACTGACGCTGCCCCAACATAAAATCAGCACTTGTTCAATGCTTTATGATTGGTGGTGTATGGACGAATGTTGTTTTAATGTTGGGCCAGCGTCGCAGACAGAAGCCCAACATTAAAACAACATTGGCTCAATGACCATCAACATCTAGAGTGTTTGCTGGTCGATGGTCAAAGTATTGCAAGCGAGACGAATATCTAGGGCTGGATAATTCAATAAGACTGGGGAGGTGCTGTTATTTGTGGTGGAAATGAAATGAATCGGGCTTTAGGCCACCTTTGTGCACATATAGGCTAAACTGGGCCAGGAGAACCTCCTGAGGATGGTGAGATGATTGAGATGACACTGTCCTCCAGACACAGGATTCGAAATTCGAACCCTGACGGTCTGAGGCCGAGCACGCTACCTCTCGGTCACGGAGGCTCCCCATAATACTGACTTTCACACGTAGATGGGGAAGAAACATTTTTTGTTTCTTTTAAACCGCCGAGACCGGGAACCGAGCCCCGGACTCTGATGTGAAAGGCAGCGGTGCTAACCACTACCCTGTGGTGGAGATGTGCTCACTGTGACAGCGTGACGTCTCAACAGGCGGTGTGTGTAACACGTGTATGTACGAGGGACCACACGTGTGTATCTGTGTGGGTCTTGTCCCAGCTTAGCCTACTTGTGCACAAAGGTGGTCTAAAACCCCATTCATGAATTGGTCTGTGTGGGATATCATAGAAATATCAATCTTTTTCTTGTTTTTTTTAACTTTCAATCACTTGCGGTTGTGCATCGCTACCGCAATCCACAACCTCAAGTGATTGAAAATTACTTATTTTTTTTGTGAAAATTTGAGACCAACCATATACAATTATTGATGTTTAAACAGTCAATTTAATTCCCAATAACAGTGATTAAATCGGCAAATAAAAATGATTAGAAGGCAAAAAGTTAATAGAACGCAGGACTTATTTCTTTCGACCCAATTAAACTTTACATGATTCAATACTGGGATTATTATGGTAAACTGGCGTCATTATAGGCTCCAATACTTATGTTTGCGGAAGCTGGATAGTCAAATCATTTTAACACAACGCAGTTTGTCCAGCGGTAGAGGACAAAGAAACTAAAACCTACATTTTTGGGTGACTACTCATGAGATTTTCATGAAATTTTGCCAGCACTTTTTTCTCGTCGTTTGGCAATAGCCCTGAAAATTTAGCGTTGTTGTATTTTGGCAATGATAATATAGTGTATTGGATGTTTTAGGCTTTACACATCACACTAATTCAGATATAAATAAATACCCGTGCAGTAAGTTTCGCAAGAAATAGTTGATTTATTGTTGTTGGAAATCGATTATTTCATTTTATGTGTGCATATCACACACTTTATAATGTAATATGTACATTTTTTAAATAACATGTACACAAAAACATTACTATTTCAAACACTTGATATGACATTTTCTCGTATGATAAGTATGTCAACACATATAACTGATGAGCTGTTGATTTTATATAATATTGTTATATATTATTTTATTATATAATTTAATTAACTGTTGTGGTTTACAGGCCTTGTAGAG
The DNA here is from genome assembly GCA_964017125.1 of Flabesymbios commensalis. Taxonomy (NCBI): domain Eukaryota; kingdom Metazoa; phylum Annelida; class Polychaeta; order Terebellida; family Flabelligeridae; genus Flabesymbios; species Flabesymbios commensalis. The sequence goes on along the minus strand of OZ024904.1, from coordinate 109,397,210 downwards.
GTCATCTCGACCTGCTTCCGCCAACCAAAGTTAATAACATGTTGGAAAAATACTCAATTATTATTGATATTGTACGATTTTGGCATGTTTTATCTGGAAGTCAAATAAACAAAAATACAATAAACAGCATAAATATTTTCTAATGTAGCAAACAGTACTTAGTGCTGTTTTCTAACAGTCATGTTTCAATCAGCGCGGGAAAAAGAAGTGTTGATTGTGCAGTTTATTGGCATTTATCTCAGAGAATTGAGGTCCAATTACAAGCAGGTAAAGAGGCTTGATGGCAATCCCGTCTCTAGATTGCCAATTAAAGTACAGACAGAGGACTGTGCATGGCGAGGAGAATCGTCAGGATATTGTCACATTCTGATGTTTCTGAAAACTAATGTCAATTAAAGTACAATACTGTGCAAAACAAAAAGGCAGTAACAGCTCACGAAAAGTAAGCTGTTACTACCTTTTTGCTTTATCTCCCGATTTTATGAGAAACTTGGGAGACTAAAGGGATTTCTTCAATTAAATCACCATAACTGCCTTAGTTAGCTCTTTCTGATTCATTTCAATACCTATGTTATGGGTCTACGGTCTTTATAAATATTTTTACTCTTACAGTGCGGGGATCGAATTTAGTCGTCATAATCTGACGTCTAAAGTTGATCCCCGCGCTCTAAGAGTTAACCGTTAAAAAGCTGAATTAATTTGTATAAATCATGGAAACTAAAGGGTTTTTTTCCAATTGAAATCATCATAAATGTCTTAGTTGGCTTTTTCCGTTTTATGTTATGGGTCGTCTACGGTCGTTATAAATATTTGAATTCTTTCATTGCGGAGATCGTTTTGATACGTCGACAGACGTCAGATTCTGACGTCTAAAATAGATCCCCGCGCTGTAAGGGTTAAAGTACGGGCAGTCAATGGTGACGCTAAACAAAATCAGTATGATTTCAAAGAAATTGTCAAATTGATATATTTACAAATACTGACAATTAAAGTACAATGCTCTGCAAAGCAAAAACTCGATGACTGCTTAGTTAGATTGCCGAATAAGTACGGATAGTGAAAAGTGACGCGAAGAAAATGTGCATAATTTCAAAGAAATTGTGAAATTCTGATATTTCTGCACAAACTACTGTTATTTTTGTTGAAGGGACTAAATTGAAGTTTAGCCCCTTGCACACCAACGCAATGCTACAAAATGAAAGTTTATTGAAGCTTCGAATGGAGGGACACCGCATTATCTTTGTACTTTTTAATTTAAGGTTTATTTTAATTTTTTAAATTATATTTTATATCATTTATCTCTTCATATATCTGTTTTTTGAGCCACATTATTTACTCAGTAGAGTGTGCCTTGGGTGTAAAATAATAGCAAGCTATAAAATACCGTTCTACTCGTATATCATCTCCTGACAACCGACGTGTTTTATGTGCCACACTTTACCGTACATGTATCGTGCCCTTGGATATGAAAGGGTGTATCTGCCACTTTGTTAAGTGGCATATACACCTTTTCATACCCAAGGGGACGGTATATGATCGCGTTACAACCGACGTTAGAAAATAATCCGCTCATAATTATCGTCTTTGGAAATGTTTTATGAAGAATATCCAGTAGGATAGAAAGCAAATTCAAATCATCTAAAATAACAATGACATTGTATATAACCAGGACACTTCAGATATGTGTGATATTAACGCATAAGAGTAGAAATATAGTGAATTTCCATCAATTGATAATTTGAAAAATTGCATGAAAATTGCTTTAGCACTTTAACCCACTGGGCACACGACGTTATTGTGAAGTTGAATCAACGTCAATGACGTTGATTCAACGTCACAAAACGTCGTGTGCCCGGTGGGAAGCTTGAGGCAGATGGAAAATACATCTAATCCAAACCTCTTTGAAAATGTTTTAAGAAATATCATTCAGTTAGACAGAGTAGGAAGGAAACTCGAAGCAGCTGAAAAGATAATGACAGTTTTATAGACGTATGTTGTGATTATTATCCGCCGCCATTTTGTTTCCCCGCACAGCGCCAGGTCTGTATAGGATTGAGGAGCCTGAGTGGGTATTTCCCGTGCTTTCACTCGAGGAGGGACCCCCCGCGAGGGCCAATCTCCGCGTTACTCCCCATGACCTCAGCGTGACCTCCACCTTGAACCCTGTCGCCACACGCGCATGCGTGAACCCATGCCAGATGAAGATACCCTTCCGGGTTAATAGCCTACAAGACATCTCGGCGGGATCGATCGTGTGGTCAATCGATCGCGTCTCTGCCGTCAATGATATGCGAGTCACTGAATGCGAGTCACTGAATGAATGAATGAATGAATGAACGAACGAACGAACGAACGAACGAACGAACGAACGAACGAACGAACGAACGAACGAACGAACGAACGAACGAACGAACGAACGAACGAATAAACGAATGAGTGAATGAATAAATATATGAATGAATCAATGAATGATGGACCTATATGGTGACAATTGTATACACATTGATGTGTTAAATGTGACAGCAATAATAATTCACACAAGATTTGGCTGATTGCTTGAGGGAGAGTGGTTGAACTGTTGCTCGTGGATTTATCAGGACCAAATGAATAAATGAATAAATGAATAAATGAATAAAGGAATAAATGAACAAATAAATAAATAAATAAAATAATAAATGAATAAATGTTGTATGAATAAATGAAGAAATAGATAAATTAAATTCCATTAATTTATGAATGAATAAATGAAATAATGCATGAAATAATGAATGAAATAATTAATTAATTAATGCACGAATGAAATAAGGTGTGAAATAATGAATGAATGAACCGAATAACAAAAGAAACAATGAATGAATATATGAATGAATGAATGAATGAATGAATGAATGAATGAATGAATGAATAAATGAATGAATGAATGAATGAATGAATGAATGAACGAATGAATGAATCAATCAATCAATGAATCAATCAATGAATCAATCAATGAATCAATGAATGAAAGAACAGACACATTTATTCAGATAATGTTCATTTACCAAACCATTTCATTAAATAACTTCAAAATAAGATAATTAAGTTTTGAACAATCCAATAAACAAAGCGAAATAGAAAAAGTGATCGAATGACTGTGTCTCCGGTGATAGAGTGTAAAGTGTAGAGCCTATATTAGGACGCTATTGTGGTCGTGGCGGCCCTGGAGACCCTGACGTGATAACGTTACATTGACCACTAGTTTCTCATTACTTGGCGATTAGAGCTTTAACGCTGGGAATCCGCCTGTGAAGGTCCGCGTGCTGAATGGCCGACTAGCCGACACGAGATGCATTCATTCATTCATTTAGTGAGTGAGTGAGTGAGTGAGTGAGTGAGTGAGTGAGTGAGTGAGTGAGTGAGTGAGTGAGTGAGTGAGTGAGTGAGTGAGTGAGTGAGTGAGTGAGTGAGTGAGTGAGTGAGTGAGTGAGTGAGTGAGTGAGTGAGTGAGTGAGTGAGTGAGTGAGTGAGTGAGTGAGTGAGTGAGTGAGTGAGTGAGTGAGTGAGTGAGTGAGTGAGTGAGTGAGTGAGTGAGTGAGTGAGTGAGTGAGTGAGTGAGTGAGTGAGTGAGTAATGAGTGACGCTACCTTAAGTGTTTAAGACTTTCTTTTGCCATATGCATATGCTTTTCTTCCCTCAGTTTTTCATATATGATATATATATATATATGATATATATATATATATATATATATATATATATATATATATATATATATATATATATCATATATAAACATATATGAGGTTATTTCATCTTACATTATCACATTCAAATTCGAGGTTGTTTCCTTACATATGAGGACCTTCCTTCACACATATAAGGACCTTCCTTCACACATATTAGGACCTTCCCTCACACATATGAGGACCTTCCCTCACACATATGAGGACCTTCCCTCACACATATGAGGACCTTCCCTCACACAAAGGAGAACCTTCCCTCACACATTCATATGAGGATATGTTCCCTCACATACGCTGTTATTGCGGGTTAATACCTGCCTGTAGTGCCTGACAACCTATCACCTTCTCGCGTTATGAGGCTCTACCCTGCACATAGCGGGTTATTCCCTGCCTGTGGTGCCTGACAATCTATAAATTTCTCACGGTATGAGGTTCTACCCTGCACATAGCGGGTTATTCCCTGCCTGTAGTGCCTGGCAACCTATCACCTTCTCATGTTATGATGTTCTACCCCGCACATAGCGGGTTATTCCCTGTATGTAGTGCTTGACAACCTATCACCTTCTGATGTTATCAGGTTCTACCCTGCACATAGCGGGTTATTCCCTGCCTGTAGCACATCATAACCTATCACCTTCTCACGTTATGAGGTTCTACCCCATACATACCGGGTTATTCCCTGCCTGTAGTGCCTGACAGCCTATCACTTTCTCACGTTATGAGGTTTTACCCCGCATTTAGCGGGTTATTCCTGCCTGTTGTACCTGGCAACCTATCACCTTCTCACGTTATGAAGTTCTTCCCCGCACATAGCGGTTTATTCCCTGTCTGTAGCGCCTCACAACCTATCACCTTCTCACGTTAAACCCGGACAAATTCACCCGGAGAGAGAATCTATTTGTCAATGAATAAATAAATAAAGCAGAGTCGGACAGGAATAATGAGGAGCAGCGCGAGATACAGCGGTGTCCAGCTCCCTCACAGCGGGGCCCTGGTGCAGTGGGTAAAGCTGCCTGCTTAGAAAGTCAGAGATCGTGGGTTCGAACTCCGCGCTTGCCTTTAACTTTAAAGGAAAAAAATTGTTTCATCCCCGTTCACTCGTAAAGATTCAATATTATGGGGAGCCTCTGTGACGGGGAGGTAGCGTGCTCGGTCTCAGACCGCCAGGGCAAGAATTTCGAATCCTGTGTCTAGAGAACAGTGTCATATCATTCATCTCACCATCCTCAGGAGGTTCTCCTGGCCCAGCTTAGCCTATATGTGAACAAAGATGGTCTATGCCACCATTCATTTCATCTATCTGCCAGCCAAATCCCGTATTCTCGATATATCGTAGGCTTCGGATTTGTCGAGATGGCCATCTCGACAAATCCAAAGCCTACGATATATCGTAACTTGTACGAGAATACGTGTTCAGATAACACTGAACGTATACCCGACGCTGCCCGCACCCTTCGGCTGTTAGGCCCGTGTATGTACAGTTTTAAGGAAGCAAAAATATCATTGGTCTCTATAAAATAACTTTTGCTAGAACTGTTTTTTTTCAATTTGAAATCATCATAAATGTCCTAGTTAGCTCTTTCCGCTTCATTTGAATACATATGTTATGGGTCTGCATCCATTATAACTACACTACTCTTTCAGTGCTCTTGACGTCTAAAGTCGATCCCCACTCTGAAAGGGTAAAGAAATAGTTCGTTTTTGCAGAAGTTTTTTTTTCAGTAAGTTCGAACACAGCAGTGCCAACTCCCTATCAGGCATTCAGATAATACATCACAGTCACCCAATGGTGCTTTACTAAAAATGGAATGAAATGAATCGGGCTTTAGGCCACCTTTGTGCACATATAGGCTTAACTGGGCCAGGAGAACCTCCTGATGATAGTGGGATGATTGAGATAACACTGTCCTCCAGACATAGGATTCAAAATTCGAGCCCTGGCGGTCTGAGGCCGAGCACGCTACCTCTCGGTCACGGAGGCTCCCCACAATACTAACTTTCACACGTGGATGGGGAAGAAACAATTTTGTTTCTTTCAAACCGCCGAGACCGGGAACCGAACCCCGGACTCTGGCGTGAATGGCAGCGGTGCTAACCACTACCCTAGGGCCCCCGCCCTGGTGCTTTACTGTTTGGCCATCGTCTACATTTTACAATACAATACATACAAACAATATTGATGCAATGTCGCGCCGTAGAGTTTGTCTTGCGAGCAGAGCTTGGTTGATATAAAGCTATAATTGAATGAATAAATGATTAAGCTAGACACTCAGTCAGTCAGTCAGAAACTGCGAAACCTCCTCCGAAATTAATGATTGTCATCCGGATCGAAATCAGGATCATCCTCAAAAATGTAATGGATCGGTCATTGACCCGAGATATAATATGATATAGGCACAGCAAGTAAACTACATCAACCCTATGTTGGACCATTCCTGGGCCAACGTCGTAGACGGTGGCCCTACGACGTTGGCCCAGGAATGGTCCAACATTGAGTTGATGTATCGTGTATGGTGGGTGTCTAAGGACGGCTCCCTCCCACTGTGTCACATTATGCCGTTTGTACATCTTAAAAACCTACAATAAGTATTGCATTCATTCCTAAAGTGGGTAGTAAAATTCCACAGCAGATGATCAATTATGATGTCAGAGATTCAACCTATTTCATTCTTTCATAAATGTGGCTAGGTATAGTAAGAGTACATAACAGTCGTGTGAGACTATGACGTCATAAAGTAGTCTTCCACACAAGTGGCTAAAAATAGTACTTTACCACCAATCCATGCCATCCAGATCGCAATCCGGATCCTGTATCTGGATTGCAATCAGGAGAATCACCCCGGATTGTTCCTTCGCCCGAAACACACATCAGGAGAAAGTTTCATGCAAATCCGTTCATTACGTTTTAAGTATTCAGACGGACATTGTGACAGACAGACAGACAGACTAACAAGACCAAAAGCATAACCCTCAATGAATAAATGAATAAATGAAAAAAAAAAAAAAAAAAAAAATAGATTAATAATGAATGAATGAATGAATGAATGAATGAATGAATGAATGAATAAATGAATGAATGAATGAATAATAAATAAAATAAATAAATAAATAAACAAATAAATAAATAAATAAATAAATAAATAAATAAATAAATAAATAAATAAATAAATAAATAAATAAATAAATAAATAAATAAATAAATAAATAAATAAATAAATAAATAAATAAATAAATAAATAAATAAATAAATAAATAAATAAATAAATAAATAAATAAATAAATAAATAAATAAATAAATAAATAAATAAATAAATAAATAAATAAATAAATAAATAAATAAATAAATAAATAAATAAATAAATAAATAAATAAATAAATAAATAAATAAATAAATAAATAAATAAATAAATAAAGCCTAAGACATCAGTAAAAATGCTTTAAATTGGAATATGCACAGAATGAGATTTTAACTTTATCAATGTGGTAAATGGTGTCTTTTTTTCAGATATGTTCCCAGCCGATTATGATCATACCTTTCTGAGGAGGACAATGAACAAATTGATTTTTGATGTATTGTATGACTGAGTGAATAAACACCCCATCACAAAACCGAGTAATCGGTACATACAGAGAAACAGCGGTAACTGCTTACTTCTCCAGTGAGCAGTTACTGCTGTTCTTACAATGTACAAAGACAAATACAAACAGTAGTAACTGGTTATTTAGATAGTAAGTATTTACAGCTATGTGTCTTTGATAAAGGTAAATAATGGGCTAGACACCCCCTGAAAAACCTCTGTACTCAATCATGCCTTAAACAACATCCAGCTCAGAAAACCCCTCATCACAAACACATTAAACAAATGCTGGTTTAGTGTTGGTCCACCGTCTGCGACGCTGGCCCAACACTAAATCAGCGTTTGTCCCCATCTCGTGCTCATAAACAGACTGGAATATCATCGTGTCTATTAATCAATAGCTGCTGTAATAAAGATCAGCATACCGTATTGACCTGATCAGTGCGGACAGGGTGTTAGTTCAATGCTGGGCCTATAACAACCCTTACAACGCGGGGATCGACTTTAGACGTCAGAATCTGCCGTCTGTGACGTCAGATTCTGACGTCTACAGTCGATCCCGGCACTGTAAGAATGAAAATATTAATAGTAACCGTAGACCCATAACATAGGTATTCAAATGAATCAGGAAGAGCCAACTAAGCCATTTATGATGATTTCAAAAGGAAAAAACACTTTGATTACCATGATTTATACAAAAAATCAGCACTTTGAGGGTTAAACCTTTCCACCTGATCACGACTACTGTCGTTCATTAAACCTTTAACCGCCGGTGCCGCATATATTCGGGTTTTCATTTATTATTAGCACATTATGTACCACCTTTTGAACATGTTAAAGATAAAATGCGACAATAATCAGCAATATTCAAAAGCAGTTGACCTCCATTTTGTCAAATCTGAATAATTTTCACTCACTTGAAGTTGTGGATCGCGTCAGCGAGACACAACTTCGAGTGGGTGAAAATTCAGATTGAATAATTTGGCGGTTAAAGGGTTAATCTGTTTTATTAGTCGACTGTTATTGGGAATGAAATGTGTCACTAAACATCGAGATTTACTAATATTTAAAACAAATATGACTAATTTTCACCCACTTGCTGGGGCGTGGTAGCGAGACACAACTTCAAGTGGGGGAAACAAATAAATAAATTACCGTAGCGGAAAGAGGGTTGACCCATTAAACGCTAGAGTCGTTTTTGATTGGTTTTATTGGCCGATTAAATTAGGAACGGGATGATTGTAAACTCATATCAACTATATTGGCATTGCTATTATCACCACTACTCTACTGGGAGAAGAATGATGATGAAAAGGAAGAGGACAAGAAGGTTTAAGAGGAGTAGAAACAAGAAGAGGAGAAGGACGAGGGGGATAGAGGAGAATGAGGTGGAGGAAATGAGAAGGACGAGTAATGGGACGAGGAGGATGAGGAGAAAGAGAAGGAGGAGCGTAGGTAGGGAGGAGGAAAAAAGAGATGCAGAAGAACAATGAGCAGAATGAGAAAAAGGACGGAAGAGGAAGAAAGAATGATGATGAGGAAGAAGAGGACAAGAAGGATGAAGATGAATAGAAACAAGAGGAGGAGGACAAGGAGGGGGGGAAGAGGTGGAGGAAATGAGGAGGACGAGTAATGGGACGAGGAGGAAGAGGAGAAAGACAAGGAAGAGAATAGGAAGGAGGGAGGAAAAAAGGAAAAAGGGTGGAAAAAGAGGAGGAGGAGGGGGATGGAGAGAAGTAAGATTAGGAAGCGGAGGGGAGAGCGGAAAAGGGATAAAGAAGTAAAATGTGCAGAATGAGAAAAAAAGGAGGAGAAAAAGAGAGAGAAGAAGAGGAGGAAAAGGAGGACAAACAGGAGGAGAGGGGAGGAAGAGAAGGAGGAGAGAGAAGAGGAGGAGGAGGAGGGGGAAGAAGAGGAGGAGGAAGTGGTGGAGGAAGAGGAAGAGGAGGAGGAGGTGGAGGAGGTGAAGGAGGATGAAGAGGAGGATGAGGAGGAGGATGAGGAAGAGGAGGAGGAGGAGGATGAGGAAGAGGAGGAGGAGGAAGGGAGGAGGAGGAGGAGGAGGAGGAGGAGGTGGAAGAGGGGAAGGATGAGGAGGAGGAGGAGGAGTGATAAGTCTACTACTAATTCTAGTGCTACTACAAATTTAAATCTGGAGTGTGAGCTTTCTTTCACGAATTCTGATTTCGCTCGTTATCAAAGTTGAAAAATATTCCAATGATTTTTTTTATTTCTGAGACAATTGAGTAATCAAGTACTGCTACAAATTTGCTACGTTTGATACCAGTAGCTTAACACACTGAGCTACCGGGCAGAGCCTCTCCACCACAACAATTTCGCCATCCAATAAATAATTGAGGACGGTCGATGCGGCCCAATCCTTATAGAATATAAAGTGAGTGTGGTGGCTGTCGGCCCGGGATGGATCACACGTATAGCCAACGATGTGCCAATGCTGTGCCAACGTCTGCGACGTTGGCACAGCATTGGCACAACGTTGAGATAGCATTCTTTGTTGTATGGCGGCTGGCTGGCTGGGATGAAGTGTCTAGGGATTGGATGGATTCCGTACAGAACTGGACGGGTAAAAAAATCACACACAAAAATCACTAACTATTGTACTGTGGTCGTGTCTACATGGCTGTATCGAGGGTGAAAATATACAAAAAAACACGGATTTGATTAGATTGACAAGTAAGTGCTTGTTTATAATTTATATGATATAATAACTACATATATATTATATATATTTGTTAGATGTAAAAAATCGCACACAAAAATCACGAAGGACTATATGTAGTCGAGTCTACATGGCTGTATTGAGGGTGAAAATATACCACAAAACGCTCATTAGATTTGTTTGATAAAAAAGTGTTTGTTTTTATTTATGTGATATAATAATATTTTTGTATAAACCATGGAAACCAAAGGAGTTTTTCAATTTGAAATCATCACAAATGCCTTAGTTATCTCCTTCCGATTTATTTGAATACCTATGTTATGGATCTACGACCATTATAAAATGAATGAATTATACTTTTACATAGCGGGTATCGACTTTAGACGTCAGAATATGACGTCTACAGACGTCATATTCTGACGTCTTAAGTCGATCCCCGCGCGGTAAGGGCTAGATAATGACTATTTGACACTAAGTTGATAGTGGTTAAACATGTTAAAAACTAACCACTAAAAATGAGAACAAGTCACAAACGTCTTTGCAAAGGCAATATCGAAGGTGAGAAATAAAAAGAATGACACTTTTCTTATGTGGAAATCCCCAGAAGATTTTGCGCATTACGGATATCAGGATTTGTAAATTACGGTAATTTTTATTCGCTAGAAGGTGGTAAAAAAGGTAGCAAAATGAATATAATCGGGCTTTAGGCCACCTCTGTGCACATAAAGGCTAAATTGGGCCAGGAGAACCTCCTGAGAATGGTGAGATGATTGAGATGACACTGTCCTCCAGACACAGGATTCGAAATTCGAGCCCTGGCGGTCTGAGGCCGAGCATGCTACCTCTCGGTCACGGAGGCTCCCCATAATACTGACTTTCACACGTGGATGGGGAAGAAACATTTCTTGTTTCTTTCAAACCGCCGAGACCGGGAACCGAACCCCGAACTCTGGCGTGAAAGCCCCTACCCTAGGTAGCAAGTAACCGTTCACCGCTGACATATGTTTGTATGAAGAAATCATTGCTAATGTCTTAGTTAGCTCTTTCTGCTTCATTTTTATACCTATGTTATGGCCAATTATACATTTTTAATGCTTTCAGTACGGGGATCGACTATAGACACCAGTGTGACGTCTATAGAATCTGACTTCTTTAGTCGTCAGATTCTGACGGTAAACGTCTGTCCCCCCCCCCCCCACTGAAAGGATTTTTATCTCACAACAAATGAGAATATGATAACATTCCGTGGAAGTCGAAGGGTAAAGCAGTTTTAAAACAGGATAATACAATTTAGGTTTGTCGTTTGTCACATAATATGTATAAATATAAACACATACACATTTGTCTATGCAAAATACATATCTATATACATTACTTATGGATATACACCTACATGCCTCGACCCTATTCACAGCTAAGAATGTAGAGCTCCTCGGGCTTTATCCTATGCGAAACTATAGATAGAGTTCTGCCAGTCAAGTGATTTAGGATCATACCCCCATCTCCCATCTGAATCATCCCCGTATCTACCATTGATGAGAATGTTCAGATTGTAATCGGTTTCCTGTTTCTTCTGCACATTATATCTGCCTCTTTGTTTGATTGATATTATAAGTTTATGCTATTGTAGCACTCTTCACAGTAGGCCAATTGTGATGTTACATTGTATATGTTATACTTTAGACCGCCAAATGCATGGAAGATCCAGTGATTGAGTGAATGAATGAATGAATGAATGAAAGAATGAATGAATGAATGAATGAATGAATAAATGAATGAATGAATGAATGAATGAATGAATGAATGAATGAATGAATGAATGAATGAATGAATGAATGAATGAATGAATCAATCAATCAATCAATCAATCAATCAATCAATCAATCAATCAATCAATCAATCAATCAATCAATCAAATAATCAATCCATTAATCAATCAATCAATCAATTATTCAATCAATCAATCAATCAATCAATCAATCAATCAATCAATCAATCAATCAATCAATCAATCAATCAATCAATCAATCAATCAATCAATCAATCAATCAATCAATCAATCAATCAATCAATCAATCAATCAATCAATCAATCAATCAATCAATCAATCAATCAATCAATCAATCTGTGAAGAAAAAATAAAAGAAAGGCATGAACGAACGAACGAACGAACGAACGAACGAATGAACGAACGAACGAACGAACGAACGAACGAACGAACAAACACACGAACGAACGAGCAAACGAAAGAACGAACAAGCGAACGAACGAACAAACGAATGCATTGAAATATGGGTGGAGGTATAAATGAAGGCAGAATGTATTTATTTGTGTGTTACTCACGTGTGGATTATGACGTGATCAGGGGGACAGGCGTCAGAACACGTCTCCTCACAATACTCCATGGAAATGAAGGAATTAATGAACTGTCTAGACTCTTAATAGATCGGCTTCTTCTTCTGTTTTGGTCGATATTATCCAGAGACTGTGATGTGTAGAGATAGGGAGTAAGGTGCTGAAAGCCAAGTATAGTACTCTACTATTCTGCGAAACGCAGTTACGTCACTCGGTGAAAACAAGGTTACAAAAGACCCCTTCCCCCATACTTCATTCCGTGAAACGCAGTGACGTCACTCGGTGAAAACAAGGTTATATAACATCCCTTCCCCCATACTTTATTCTGCGAAACGCAGTGACGTCACTCGGTGAAAACAAGGTTACAAAAGACCCCCTCCCCCATACTTCATTCCGTGAAACGCAGTGACGTCACTCGGTGAAAACAAGGTTATATAACATCCCTTCCCCCATACTTTATTCTGCGAAACTCAGTGACGTCACTCGAAGAAAACAAGGTTACATAAGACCCCCTCCCCCATACTTCATTCTGCGAAACGCAGTGACGTCACTCGGTGAAAACAAGGTTATATAAGACCTCCTCCCCTATACTTTATTCTGTGAAAGGCAGTGACGTCACTCGGTGAAAACAAGGTTATATAAGACCCCCTCCCCCATACTTCATTCTGTGACACTCAGTGACGTCACTCGGCGAAAACAAGGTTATATAAGACCCCTCCCCCACACTTCATTCTGTGAAACTCAGTGACGTCACTCGGTGAAAAGAAGGTTATATAAGACCCCTCCCCCATACTTCATTCTGTGAAACTCAGTGACGTCACTCGGCGAAAACAAGGTTATATAAGACCCCCTCCCCCATGCTACATTCTGTGAAACGCAGTGACGTCACTCGGCGAAAACAAGGTTATATAAGACCCCTCCACCATACTTCATTCTGTGAAACTCAGTGACGTCAACCGGCGAAAACAAGGTTATATAAGACCCCTCCCCCATACTTCATTCTGTGAAACTCAGTGACGTCACTCGGCGAAAACAAGGTTATATAAGACCCCTCCCCCATACTTCATTCTGTGAAACTCAGTGACGTCACTCGGCAAAAACAAGGTTATATAAGACCCCTCCCCCATACTACATTCTGTGAAACGCAGTGACGTCACTCGGCGAAAACAAGGTTATATAAGACCCCTCCCCCATACTACATTCTGTGAAACGCAGTGACGTCACTCGGCGAAAACAAGGTTATATAAGACCCCTCCCCCATACTTCATTCTGTGAAACTCAGTGACGTCAACCGGCGAAAACAAGGTTATATAAGACCCCTCCCCCATACTTCATTCTGTGAAACTCAGTGATGTTACTCGGTGAAAACAAGGGTATATAAGACCCCTCCCCCATACTTCATTGTATTAGCCAGCTCGGTGAAAACAAAGCAGGTCAAGGTCATTGAGTTTCACAGAATAACATTAAAAACAAAATGAACATTTACAGAAATATACCATATATCATATGACCCTTTCAGCGCGGGGACCGTTTTTATACGTCAGAATCTGACGTCTGTAGACGTCAGATTCCGACGTATAAAGACGGTCCTCGCACTGAAAGAATTACGATATTTAGAAATACCGTAGACTCATAACATAGGTATTCAAATGAATCAGAAAGGGCTGACTAAGACATTCATGATGTTTTCAAATTTTTAAAAACATGGTTTATAAAAAATATATTTCATCGTTGTAGGGGCTAAACATACCTGACTGTAATATATACCAGCAAGCCGCTGGTATATATTACAGTCAGGTATGTTTTTCTTCAGTAAAATAGTGAATGTTGACAACGACAAGTTAGAATATATTAAATTAATATATTCGATTAATCTTTAATCAAATTTGCCTTTCAAAGGTTTTGTTAAGCTCTATATAGTATATAGCAATATTTTTTTTCACACAAAAAACATTATTTAAAAAATTATTATAGCAATAAAATGCTTGATTATTTGATAGAATCTGGTCATTTTCATATATGTTGATATTAGTTCACATCTGGCGGTGATTTAAAATACGAGTATTATAAGAATTAAACAGTACAATTCTGGTGATCTCTAAGAACTGAAATAACACATCTTTGTAGTATATATGCTTAACCCTCTGGTCTCCATAGTTTCTACAAAAACAATTCAGCTTTTTAACCTTTACAGCGCGGGGATAGGCTTTAGTCGTCAGAATCTGACGTCTGTAGACGTCAGATTCTGACAACTAAAGTCGACCCCCGCACTATAAGAGTAAAAATATTTGTAATGGCCGTAGACCCATAACATAGGTATTCAAATGAATCGGAAAGAGCTAACGAAGACATTTATGAAGTTATCAAATTGAAACATTGCTCTTTTGATTTATGCAAATCTATTTCAGCGCTTTAGCCCTAACAGCCCGGGGATCGACTTTATACGACAAAGTGTGACGTCTGTAGACGTCACATTCTGACGTCTAAAGTCGATCCTCACACTGAACGAATTAAAACAATTATAATATCCGTGGACCCATAACACAACTAACACATTTATCACATTTTCAAATTGGAAAAACCTGTGGTCTCCATAGTTTATACAAAAATAATTCAGCGCTTTAAGGTTGAAAGGGTTAGTGCGTTCTCAGTCACGTACTGAGAGTACAAGCGGTTATGCGCGATATAAAATCTGTGTTTAATCATAATTTGCCGTCTGAGATTGGTGTCTCTGGAGGCTGCTAATTCTCCTATAACCGACCAGTAATCATGGATGTGTCAAGGACGCAGCCAATTCCACCGGATGCCCCAGAATAAGGCAGTGAGCACTTAATGACACCACTCTCTCCCTACAGCAACCTAACGCTTAAAACTTTGAAATATTTTTGTATAAACCACGGAGAACAGAGAGTTTTTTATTTGAAGTCATAAATGTCTTAGTCAGCTCTTTCCGATTTATTTGAATACCTATGTTATGGGTTTACCTGTAACTAGAAATATTAAGCAAATATAATTGTTCTTTGCTTCGTGAATTAGCAGTTATAACTTCATTTTCCAGATTTTTTCTCTATATGCCCAGGGGATTGAGAACAAAATGTTCTAGGAACTGTTTTATTAAGAACAATATCCTCTTTTCATTTGCCACAAACTTCAAGTCATCTTCACCCACTGCACGTCGAGAATTGCGACTGCAATGCGCGGCCTGTGGTGGATGAATGGCGGGAAACCTGGTGCAGTGGTTAAAGCTGCCTGTTTGGAAAGTCGAAGATCGCGGGCTCGAGCCCCACTCTGGCCTTCAAGTTAAAAAAAAGTTCCTTTCCTGCGCACTCGTAAATAATCAATATTGTGAGGAGCCTCTATGACTGAGAGGTAGCGTGCTCGGCCTCAGACAGCCAGTGCTCAAATTTCAAAGCCTGTGTCTGGAGGGCAGTGTCATCTCATTCATCTCACCATCTTCTAGAGGTTATCCTGGCCCAGTTTAGCCTAAATGTACACAAAGGTGGCATAAAACAACTTTCATTTCATTTCATTTGTGGTATATAAAAATGACAATGGTAAATTCAGGCTTGAAATAGTTAACTCAGAATCAATCAGGGGATTTCATTGTGATTTTATTTATTAAAGCCTTGACTCGGTATATCCGCCTCAGTGTGAGTGTTTGATACACCAGTATAACCCTTTAACTCTTTAAGCCTTCACGATGCATTAAAGTATCATTTTACATCCCTGAAAACAGACTTAATTTTCCAACAATTAGGGGTTTTAGAATGAATATTTCCATGAAACTGGTTTGCAAATACATGGCATTCTTTACTTTTACACCCACTTCAAATCATCTTCATCAACTACAAGTCGAGAATTGCGACAGCAATTCGCGGCTTGTAGTGGATGAATATTACAATGTGAAGTCAGGCTTGAAATATTGGTATATGGAGATCAAAGGATTTTTTCAATTTGAAATCATCATAAATGTCTTGGTTAGCTCTTTCAATTTATATGAATACCTATATTATGGGTCTACGCTATACTAGGCTATTTATTTTTTTAATTCTTCCAGTGCGGGGATCTTCTTTATACGTCAAAATCTGACGTCTTCAGACGAATGATTCTGACGTCTAATGACGGTCCCCGCACTGAAAGGGTGAATCATGAGCGGATACATATTCTGAAGAACCATTATATTTAGAATTCATCGTATTCGAAGGATGCTATTATAATGGCTGTTGATGTTGATCATAATGCATTGTGATGTTCCCATTGTATATCATACATCTGCAGATTAGGCAGATATGTGGTATTGTGCTGGAGATATCACTTTTCAGATTAGTTTGTAAATATACCTTGATAACCCCTGTTTATGTTAAAACCCAATCATAAATCTTTAAATTAGCTTATCCTAAATCCCAATTAGTTTTTTTACGAAAGTGGTCAGAATTCTTTAAGCCAATCATTAATCTTTAAATAGCTTATCTTAAATCCCAATAAGTTTAATTATGAAGTGGTCAAAATTATTTCATTTTTGAAAATAAGATATATATGCACATGGCACAGCTTTTTGTGCCCATGCAGACTGAGATCGGCCCAGAAAATTATCAGTGCAAGTCTTGTCGTCGATAACATGTGAGGAAGTACGATAATAACTAGCAATTTAAAGCACCAAGCTGACGAATGTACACTGAAAAAATTAAAAAAATGTTATAGCCGTAGACCCATAACATAGATATTCAAATGAAGCGGAAAGAGCTAACTAAGAAATTCATGATGATTTCAAATTGAAAAAAAAACAATTTTGGTATCTTGGATTAAATAAAGATTTGTCAACGCTTTAATGGTTAACGATGATTGTAGCTGGAATTGCTTACGCAATGTCCAGCATCAAATGACGAAAAATGTATAATAATGACAAATATGCAGCCCTCAAATATATAACAGTTATTAGATTGACCTAGCATGACAAGGGTTAACTAAATCAAACCAAAGCTTTCGTCACCAAAGGGTGCTATAGATGATTATATGCCATTAATCCTCCAGACGGTAAAGGTGGGTCGTAAAGCATTGTAGACGTCCCCGGTGTAATGACATTAATGGCGGGGAATGGCGGCATTCATGCCCCCCTGATGGCACGAGGCGGCAAATATAGCACCCCCGGTATCACACCCACAGGCTATATAGCACCCGGTAGCCACCCCCGATATCATACCCACAGGCGAAACTAGCAGACTGTATATCAGCCCCGGTATCATACCCACGGGCTAGATAGCAGCCGATAGCCACCCCTGGTATCATACCCACGGGCTATATAACACCCAGTGTTATACCCACAGGCTAAAACTAGCAGGCTATATAGCACCCCCGATATCACACCCACGGGCTATATAACACCCGGTAGCCACCCCCAATATCATACCCACGGGCTATATAGCATCCTGTAGCCTTCCTGATATCATACCCACAGGCTAAAACTAGCAGCCTATATAGCACCCCCGATATCACACCCACGGGCTATATAACACCCGGTAGCCACCCCGGATATCATACCCACGGACTATATAGCACCCGGTAGCCACTCCCGACATCATACCCACGGGCTATATAACACCCGGTAGCCACCCGATATCATACCCACGGGCTATATAACACCCGGTATCCACCCCGATATAGCCACCGGCTATATAACACCCGGTAGCCACCCCGATATCATACCCACGGGCTATGTAACACCCGGTAGCCACCCCCGATATCATACCCACCGGCTAAAACTAGCAGGCTGTATATCAGCCCCGGTATCATACCCACAGGCTATATAACACCCAGTAGCCACCCCCGGTGTCGTACCCACAGGCTAAAACTAACAGGCTATATAGCACCCCCGATATCACACCCACGGGCTATATAACACCCGGTAGCCATCCCCGATATCACACCCACGGGCTATATAACACCCGGTAGCCATCCCCGATATCATACCCACGGACTATATAGCACCCGGTAGCCACCCCCGCTATCATACCCATGGGCGATATAACACCCGGTAGCGTTCCCGATATCATATCCACAGGCGATATAGCACCCGGTAGCCACCCCCGATATCACACCCACAGGCTAAAACTAGCAGGCTATATAGCACCCCTGGTATCACACCCACGGGCGATATAGCACCCGGTAGCTTCCCCGATATCATACCCACGGGCGATATAGCACCCGGTAGCCTTCCCGATATCATAACCACGGGCGATATAGCACCCGGTAGCCTTCCCGATATCATACCCACAGGCTAAAACTATAGGCTATATAGCAGCCGGTAGCCACCCTCCCAAGGCTAGACTATGACCCGCCCTCATCATGCTCATGAATGTTCCTCTTAATAATAATAAGCTTTATTCATAGAGGGTAGACCATTTAGTACGTTGTACTCATTTGCAATGGGCCCTCTTTATACACATGCAATAGTACAATGATTTAAATATGTACAAAATTAATGGTACAGTATAATACAGACTATAGTACAAAATATTATACAAAATATAATACAATACGTAAAATTTTAAATGTAAATTTACACTGCAAAAACACAATGGCTATTTAAGAATGTGTACATCATTAATGTATTATTATTTTTCTATTATGAATATTAATTATTCAGTTATTGTTATACTTCTTTATGTTGTTCTGTGGTCTGTGGTAAAACTCTATAAACAGCTGAAAGCTGTTTGGCAGTGCAAGCTTTTAGAATGATGATTTGAAAAATAAACCTAGTTGTTATGAAAATATTCATTAATAAATTCATAAAAAATCTTTCGTACAAGATATACTTTTACTATTGTCTCATCCAGTATACAGAGCATACGATACTATAAAACAACCCATGTCATTCAAGTTATAGTCATAGGCAGTTCTGCACAACGATTCCCTTTAAACAGTTTGGAGCAGCACCGTATATTAGTGAATGATTCAAGTGGTTCTAGTTAGTTCTAATTGGAGTACAGTATATTAGTGAATGATTAAAGTGGTTCTAGCTGGTTCTAATTGGAGTACAGTATATTAGTGAATAATTCAAGTGGTTTTAGTTGGTTCTAATTGGAGTACAGAATATAAGTGAATGATTCAAGTGGTTCTAGCTGGTTCTAATTGGAGTACAGAATATTAGTGAATGATTCAAGTGGTTCTAGCTGGTTCTAATTGGAGTACAGTATAATAGTAAACGAGCCAAGTGGTTCTAGTCGGTTCTAATTCGGGTACAGTATATTGGTGAATGATTCAAGTGGTTCTGGTTGGTTCTAATTGGAGTACAGCATATTAGTCAATGATTCAAGTGGTTCTAGTTGGTTCTAATTGGAGTACAGTATATTAGTCAATGATTCAAGTGGTTCTAGTTGGTTCTAATTGGAGTACAGTATATTAGTGAATAATTCAAGTGGTTCTAGTTGGTTCTAATTGGAGTAAAGTATATTAGTGAATAATTCAAGTGGTTCTAGTTGGTTCTAATTGGAGCACAGCATATTAGTGAATGATTCAAGTGGTTCAAGTTGGTTCTAATTGGAGTACAGTATATTAGTGAATGATCCGAGTGGTTCTAGTTGGTTCTAATTGGAGTACAGTATATTAGTGAATGATTCAAGTGGTTCTAGTTGGTTCTAATTGGAGTACAGCATATTAGTGAATGATTCAAGTGGTTCTAGTTGGTTCTAATTGGAGTACAGTATATTAGTGAATGATTAAAGTGGTTCTAGTTGGTTCTAATTAGAGTACTGTATATTAGTGAATGATCCGAGTGGTTCTAGTTGGTTCTAATTGGAGTACAGTATATTAGTGAATAATTCAAGTGGTTCTAGTTGGTTCTAATTGGACCACAGCATATTAGTAAACGAGCCAAGTGGGTCTAGTCGGTTCTAATTCGGGTACAGCATATTAGTGAATGATTCAAGTGGTTCTAGTTGGTTATAAATGGAGTACAGTATATTAGTGAATGATTCAAGTGGTTCTAGCTGGTTCTAATTGGAGTACAGTATATTAGTGAATAATTCAAGTGGTTCGAGCTGGTTCTAATTGGAGCAAAGCATA
>OZ024904.1:109251814-109371814 GCA_964017125.1 Flabesymbios commensalis | reverse complement strand
AAAGAGTAAAATGTGTATAATGGTTGTAGAGCCATGACATCATCCTGTAGTCTTCAGAAGACTGAAGTAGAAAGAGCTAACCCACACATTTATGAGCATTTACAAATAATTGATTGATTGATTGATTGATTGATTGATTGATTGATTGATTGATTGATTGATTGATTGATTGATTGATTGATTGATTGATTGATTGATTGATTGATTGATTGATTGATTGATTGATTGATTGATTGATTGATTGATTGATTGATTGATTGATTGATTGATTGATTGATTGATTGATTGATTGATTGATTGATTGATTGATTGATTGATTGATTGATTGATTGATTGATTGATTGATTGATTGATTGATTGATTGATTGATTGATTGATTGATTGATTGATTGATTGATTGATTGATTGATTGATTGATTGATTGATTGATTGATTGATTGATTGATTCATTCATTCTTTCATTCATTAATTCATTCATCCATCCATCCATTCATTCATTCATTCATTCATTCATTCATTCATTCATTCATTCATTCATTTTTTTATTTATTCAATCATTTATTCATTCCTTCATTCATAAATTAATTCATTCATTCATTCATTCATTCATTCATTTATTTATTCATTCATTCATGTATTCATTTATTCATTCATCCATTCATTCATTCATTCATTCATTCAATGTAAATTTAAAAAAAAAAGTATTGAATATTTCAGTAAAAAAATCAGATTGATTTAAACATGACAAAATTAACAGGTTTAGAGCTTCACTATATTATTATAAAACAGGGATATTTTAAAACCGGTTAATTTATTTGACTATGAAATGTGAATTGTAAAATGTTTAAAACCACTCATTATGGTGTGAACAAATTTCAGAAACGGCAAAAAAATGAAATAGATTTTCTAAAATGCTTGTGAGCATATTCCGAGGAAAGTACCCAGCGATATATATAACGCGTCCCTATAGGACATGATTGAATCATAAATACAGCACATGGAAAGATAGAATAACGCAGTCCAAGAGATGAAATATGGCGGATCCTGACCGGAAACCGATAATCAGGGTGTGAATGGCGCACGCGCAGTCTGCTATAATTTCCTGTTTGACAGCTTGACCACATGCTGCCCCGGGAGTGTCACCCAGGGCGGTTCCCCCCCCCCGCTACTCTCAGCGTACCCCATGCCACTACCATCTATCCTGACATCGGCAGACTTAGTTGTTTCCACAGAATATCTCTGAAGACTGCAGACTCCCATCCCCTGCCATCAAACTCGCACCATTGAACCAATGTAGGCTGAATGCCGGGCCAGCGTCGTAAACATGGACGCTTGTCATCGTTGTGCATATACAGTGCTCCAAACTGTTAAAATGAAAGAAAAGAAAGAACTTTCCACGAGTGTGCAGAAAGCGACGTAAATCTGTTTTCACTCACTATAATGAGCCCATTAATTAAACACAGCTTTAACCTATGATTGTGTGCAATAAGCTTAGGGACGCACCATTAGATATCTGGGGGGGGGGGGGGGGGGGCTAGAGTTGTTGTTGCTTGCAAGTTTCTTTTTTACCTCCGAGAGAAAACAATCTTTTTTTTGGCGATCAACGTCCGACAATTTTTTTTTTATGTTTCGTCGAAGAAATTTTTTTTCGTATGCTTTCCCTATTATGTACGTTACCAT
This sequence comes from Flabesymbios commensalis, assembly GCA_964017125.1. Lineage (NCBI taxonomy): Eukaryota > Metazoa > Annelida > Polychaeta > Terebellida > Flabelligeridae > Flabesymbios > Flabesymbios commensalis. The sequence continues at coordinate 109,370,134 of OZ024904.1, read as the reverse complement.
TTGGTGTTTTTTCCGGTCAACATATTTTACATCAATTTCGACAACAAAATTTTTTTTCTGCCCACATTTTCAACAAACTTTTTTTTTACTTTTGTGGCGACAAACTATTTTTTTCAATTTTTTCTAGCCCCCCCCCCCACCCAGATATCAAATGGTGCGTCCCTTATAGTTTATCCGGATACAAGTATTAAAAAGAGTGGCTTATATATGAAAAAAACATAAAAAAAGCATAGGGGCCTATATGCAGAGATTACCGCCTCCAACCAGATCACAATAAAGACTTAATCACCATTCTACAATATCACACTTCAGCGATTGGTCTGTTAAGCTGCTCCCTACCAGTGAATGCGCCCCGCTCTCTCCAGTGCTACTTCACCGCCCATTGAGAGAATGCTCCCCGCCCCCCTGCAGTGCTAAACACCTAACAAATACGAAATGTTGAGCCAATGTCGTGTGAATTTTGGCCCATCGTCTGCGACGCTTTCCCAGCCTTAATACAACATTAGCTTAGTTCTGTATCTGCTGAATTGTTTGTTTCTATTGTTTGTTTCTAATTTTCGTCATTTGAAGCAGGAATTGCTGATGCAATTTCTGGCTTCAAATAAATAAAAATATTACTATTTATAGAAAATAGACACCTTTTCAAATATTAAAATGAATCACAGAGCATTTCCCACAAACTATTTTATCATTTTCAGTGGTATTTTATTCAGATTAAAACTTGATTGAAAACCGTATTTATATAAACGGTCTGAGCAGCACAAGGGTTAACCCTTAGAGCGCTGGATTAATTTGTAAAAAAACATCGCAACCAAAGTGGTTTTTTCACCTTGAAATCATTTTAAATGTCTTACTTAGTTCTTTCCGATTCATTTGAATACCTATGTTATGGGTCTACAGCCATTACAAATATTTCTACTCTTACAGCGCGGGGATCGACTTTAGTCGTCAGAATCTGACATCTACAGACGTCAGATTCTGACAACTAAAGTCGATCCCAGCGCTGTAAGTGTTAAGCCGTATAAATAGGCCTACGGTCCTACCAGCACAAGGGTTAAACTGTATACATAGGCCTACGGTCCTAGCAGCTGGAGGGTTACCCGCGCTATTCTGTATTGAAGGGCTGGTTATGTAATGACAATTATGGATAGAGACGACAAGCTGACAAAAGCTTAACCCTTTCACGCCTGAGTTTACCATTGCAATCTGGAGTGCAAATGACTTGTAGGGAGTGAAAAAAAATAAAGAAGATTGTAATGTATTTTAAATCCTTTGTCCGCTAAGTGTGACCATGGTAGTTTTTAATATTTTTCATTTGCTGAACAAATCACTGTTATTGGGAACGAAATGCGTGTCAAAACATCAAGATTTGCAAATCTTTGGTCTCAAATTAAGCATAGATGGTAATTTCCACCTACTTGAAGTTGTGGGTCGCGGTAGCGAGTCACAACTTCAAGTGGGTGAAATATTGAATACATTAAAATAAATTGACTTATCTGGCAAATGGTTACTATAGTTTCATGATTTTTTTTTCTAAAACCCTCAGTTGTAGGAAATTAGGTCGGTTTTTAGGAAAAATAAGGCGCCTTGAGGGCTTAAAGGGTCAAGGGATGCCTGATGTTAGTCAACACGTGACCATACGCCGATGACGTAATGATGACGTCATCCACGTTCACTGGGACGACAGCTCAATCACAGTCACCAGGGATCACCAGGGGTCACCAGGGATCGGCAGATGGTGATCAGCTGATCTGTGACGTCACGGGATTCCCTCATCCCACGCAAAGATTGATGACGTCACGGGATTCCCTCCTCCCACGCAAAGATTGATGACGTCACGGAAGTGGCTATGCCGAATGCTTGTCACGCCGAAGCTCGAAGGCTTGTCACCCGTATTGTTATTCATGTTGCAGAGGAACACACATTTCTTCCCTTTCGATTCGGAAGGCCTCTATCATTAATTTCCAGGTATTAGATAAGAAAACAATCAAAATCTAATGAGGGAGGGCGGAAAAACAACAATTAAAAATAATTATTCACTTATTTCTAAAAATGTTAATGATTGCGACCCATTTGAACCTATTTTGAACCTATTTAAAAAAGCAAAAAAACATAGCTGAATCAATGTTATTTTATCCACTGTTTTTTTTTAAATTGGCAACCAACCAATGCGGGCGCTAGGCCAAAAAAATCACATGTTTTTATATAATGCGCGGCCTTAGTATAATGCGCGTGCTCATCTAGAACAGAGAAAGCAACATAGTGGCCTAATTGTTGTATTGTGGAGAGTGTGGGGAGTGTTCGTGACCTAACCCTTTGACCTCATGGTTTATATAAGAATAGTTCGGCCATTTTAGGGCACATGTCGTCCCCTTGGATATAAAAGGGTGTATCTGCCACTTTGCCAAGTGGCAGATACACCCTTTCATATCTAAGGAGACGATTTTAGGGTTTTCATCCAATTGAACCTGGAAATTAGTCCAGAAAGGGCTCTGATTGTACACTTATAGTCATTCCGGTTATCTCCACTACCAGAGGACTGTTTCAAATCGCTTCCTAGCTTCCACCGGCACCGGGCCCGGGCAGCCCTCATAATAACCATGGTGACTCGAATCTTTGATATATAAAGTTTCTAAGGGGGACAGCTAAAAAAACAGCAACGGCTTACTTTTCAATTAACCCTCTAACCTTTGAAGTGCTGAATTAATTTGTGAAAAAAACGTCGCAACCAAATAGGGTTTTTTCAATTTGAAATCATCATAAACGTCTTAGCTAGCTCTTTCTGATTCATTTGAATACCTATGTTATGGGTCTGCGGCCGTTAGAAGTGTATTTTTACTCCTCAAGTACTGTAGGGGTTAAGCCCTTACGATACATCAAAGCATCATTTTGCATTAAAAAATATGAATTAATTTCCTACATCTAGCGGTTTTAGACTGAAAATTTTCATGGAGCTGCTTTAAGAAAAACGATATTTTTTCTCATTTTCCACCCACTTCAGGTTATCTTCATGCACTACAAGTCGAGAATTGCGACAGCAATTCGCGGCTTGTAGTGGATGAAGATGACAATGGTAAACTCAGGCTTGAAAGTGTTAAGGTATTACTGTCTAAGAGCAGAGCTAGTCATTCACATCATGTGTGTAGTGTTGTATACGATATTGTGCATTCTCGTACTCATGCTGTTGGCTTTCACTACGAGACGTATGGTGAGATCAGCCCATATCGCACTCTCTCCTATACGCTTCACTGCTTAGTTTGATTTTACCGTTTCAAATACATATTAATACGAGAAAATACATACTGCATCGTTGGTTCGGCAAGATGGGCTGATCTCAGCACTCGTCACCACATCAAGCCCTCGCCTAAAGGCTCAGGCTTGACGTGGTGACTTGTGCTGAGATGAGCCCATCTCGCCGTCACAACAATGCCGTAGGCATATATTTTAGAGAACACTTGGAAGTCACGCGATAAGAGTAGAAAATAACCTCCACCTCGGGACTCCTTCTGTCGCGATTTTGCCACAATGTGAGAAACGCGACGTTAAGCAATATTCACTGGGTGCATTCAGCTCCCCCTCGGGCCGCGAGAGGAGTGCATCCCGCTCATCTTCGGGCCACGAGAGGAGTGCATCCCGCTCCTCCTCGGGCCACGAGAGGAGTGCATTCAGCTCCCCCTCGGGCCGCGAGAGAAGTGCATTCCGCTCATCCTCGGGCCACGAGAGGAGTGCATTCCGCTCATCCTCGGGCCACGAGAGGAGTGCATTCCGCTCATCCTCGGGCCGCGAGAGGAGTACATTCCGCTCCTCCTCGGGCCACGAGAGGAGTGCATTCCGCTCATCATCGGGCCGCGAGAGGAGTACATTCCGCTCATCCTCGGGCCATGAGAGGAGTGCATTCCGCTCATCCTCGGGCCATGAGAGGAGTGCATTCCGCTCATCCTCGGGCCACTAGGGGGGTGCATTCCACTCCTCCTCGGACCACGAGAGGAGTGCATTCCGCTCATCCTCGGGCCATGAGAGGAGTGCATTCCGCTCATCCTCGGGCCACTAGGGGGGTGCATTCCGCTCCTCCTCGGGCCACGAGAGGAGTGCATTCCGCTCCTACTCGGGCCACGAGAGGAGTGTATTCCTCTCCTACTCGGTCCGCGAGAGGAGTGCATCCCGCTCCTCCTCGGGCCACGAGAGGAGTGTATTCCGCTCCTACTCGGGCCGCGAGAGGAGTGTATTCCGCTCATCATCGGGCCGCGAGAGGAGTGCATTCCGCTCCTCCTCGGGCCACGAGAGGAGTGCATTCCGCTCCTACTCGAGCCACGAGAGAAGTGTATTCCGCTCCTACTCGGGCCGCGAGAGGAGTGCATCCCGCTCCTCCTCGGGCCACGAGAGGAGTGTATTCCGCTCCTACTCGGGCCGCGAGAGGAGTGTATTCCGCTCATCCTCGGGCCACGAGAGGAGTGCATTCCGCTCCTCCTCGGGCCGCGAGAGGACTGCATTTCGCTCATCCTCGGGCCACGAGAAGAGTGCATTCCGCTCATCCTCGGGCCACGAGAGGAGTGCATTCCGCTCCTCCTTGGGCCACGAGAGGAGTTCATTCCGCTCCTCCTCGGGCCGCGAGAGGAGTGCATTCCGCTCATCCTCAGACCGGGAGAGGAGTGCATTCTGCTCCTCCTCGGGCCGCGAGAGGAGTGCATTCCGCTCCTCCTCGGGCCACGAGAGGAGTGCATTCTGCTCCTACGAGAGGAGTGCATTCCGCTCCTCCTCGGGCCGCGAGAGGAGTGCATTCCGCTCATCCTCGGGCCACGAGAGGAGTGCATCCCGTTCCTCCTCGGGCCACGAGAGGAGTGCATTCCGCTCCTCCTCGGAGACCTGTTATGGGTCTACGGCCATTAGAAATGTATTTTTACTCTTACAGTGCTGTAAGGGTTGAACCCTTACGATGTATCAAAGCGTAATTTTGCATTTCTAAAAATATGAATTAATTTCCTACACCTAGCAGTTTTAGACTGAACATTTTCATGGAGCTGCTTTAAGAAAAACGATATTTTTTCTCATTTTCCACCCACTTCAGGTTATCTTCATGCACTACAAGTCGAGAATTGCGACAGCAATTCGCGGCTTGTAGTGGATGAAGATGACAATGGTAAACTCAGGCTTGAAAGTGTTAAGGTATTACTGTCTAAGAGCAGAGCTAGTCATTCACATCAAGTGTGGAGTGTTGTATACGATATTGTGCATTCTCGTACTCATGCTGTTGGCTTTCACTACGAGACGTATGGTGAGATCAGCCCATATCGCACTCTCTCCTATACGCTTCACTGCTTAGTTTGATTTTACCGTTTCAAATAGATATTAATACGAGAAAATACATACTGCATCGTTGGTTCGGCAAGATGGGCTGATCTCAGCACTCGTCACCACATCAAGCCCTCGCCTAAAGGCTCAGGCTTGACGTGGTGACTTGTGCTGAGATGAGCCCATCTCGCCGTCACAACAATGCCGTAGGCATATATTTTAAAGAACACTTGGAAGTCACCCGATAAGAGTAGGAAATAACCTCCACCTCGGAACTCCTTCTGTCGCGATTTCGCCACAATGTGAGAAACGCGACGTTAAGCAATATTCACTGGGTGCATTCAGCTCCCCCTCGGGCCGCGAGAGGAGTGCATCCCGCTCATCTTCGGGCCACGAGAGGAGTGCATCCCGCTCCTCCTCGGGCCACAAGAGGAGTGCATTCAGCTCCCCCTCGGGCCGCGAGAGAAGTGCATTCCGCTCATCCTCGGGCCACGAGAGGAGTGCATTCCGCTCCTACTCGGGCCACGAGAGGAGTGTATTCCTCTCCTACTCGGTCCGCGAGAGGAGTGCATCCCGCTCCTCCTCGGGCCACGAGAGGAGTGTATTCCGCTCCTACTCGGGCCGCGAGAGGAGTGTATTCCGCTCATCATCGGGCCGCGAGAGGAGTGCATTCCGCTCCTCCTCGAGCCACGAGAGGAGTGCATTCCGCTCCTACTCGAGCCACGAGAGAAGTGTATTCCGCTCCTACTCGGGCCGCGAGAGGAGTGCATCCCGCTCCTCCTCGGGCCACGAGAGGAGTGTATTCCGCTCCTACTCGGGCCGCGAGAGGAGTGTATTCCGCTCATCCTCGGGCCACGAGAGGAGAGCATTCCGCTCCTCCTCGGGCCGCGAGAGGACTGCATTTCGCTCATCCTCGGGCCACGAGAAGAGTGCATTCCGCTCATCCTCGGGCCACGAGAGGAGTGCATTCCGCTCCTCCTTGGGCCACGAGAGGAGTTCATTCCGCTCCTCCTCGGGCCGCGAGAGGAGTGCATTCTGCTCCTACGAGAGGAGTGCATTCCGCTCCTCCTCGGGCCGCGAGAGGAGTGCATTCCGCTCATCCTCGGGCCACGAGAGGAGTGCATTCCGCTCCTCCTCGGAGACCTGTTATGGGTCTACGGCCATTAGAAATGTATTTTTACTCTTACAGTGCTGTAAGGGTTGAACCCTTACGATGTATCAAAGCGTAATTTTGCATTTCTAAAAATATGAATTAATTTCCTACACCTATATAAATGAAATGAATCGGGCTTTAGGCCACCTTTGTGCACATATAGGCTAAACTGGGCCAGGAGAACCTCCTGAGGATGGTGAGATGATTGAGATGACACTGTCCTCCAGACACAGGATTCGAAATTCGAGCCCTGGCGGTCTGAGGCCGAGCACGCTACCTCTCGGTCACGGAGGCTCCCCACAATACTAACTTTCACACGTGGATGGGGAAGAAACAATTTTGTTTCTTTCAAACCGCCGAGACCGGGAACCGAACCCCGGACTCTGGCGTGAAAGGCAGCGGTGCTAACCACTACCCTAGGGCCCCCGCCCTTTCCTACACCTAGCAGTTTTAGACTGAACATTTTCATGGAGCTGCTTTAAGAAAAACGATATTTTTTTTTTTTTTTCTCATTTTCCACCCACTTCAGGTTATCTTCATGCACTACAAGTCGAGAATTGCGACAGCAATTCGCGGCTTGTAGTGGATGAAGATGACAATGGTAAACTCAGGCTTGAAAGTGTTAAGGTATTACTGTCTAAGAGCAGAGCTAGTCATTCACATCAAGTGTGGAGTGTTGTATACGATATTGTGCATTCTCGTACTCATGCTGTTGGCTTTCACTACGAGACGTATGGTGAGATCAGCCCATATCGCACTCTCTCCTATACGCTTCACTGCTTAGTTTGATTTTACCGTTTCAAATAGATATTAATACGAGAAAATACATACTGCATCGTTGGTTCGGCAAGATGGGCTGATCTCAGCACTCGTCACCACATCAAGCCCTCGCCTAAAGGCTCAGGCTTGACGTGGTGACTTGTGCTGAGATGAGCCCATCTCGCCGTCACAACAATGCCGTAGGCATATATTTTAAAGAACACTTGGAAGTCACCCGATAAGAGTAGGAAATAACCTCCACCTCGGAACTCCTTCTGTCGCGATTTCGCCACAATGTGAGAAACGCGACGTTAAGCAATATTCACTGGGTGCATTCAGCTCCCCCTCGGGCCGCGAGAGGAGTGCATCCCGCTCATCTTCGGGCCACGAGAGGAGTGCATCCCGCTCCTCCTCGGGCCACAAGAGGACTGCATTCAGCTCCCCCTCGGGCCGCGAGAGAAGTGCATTCCGCTCATCCTCGGGCCACGAGAGGAGTGCATTCCGCTCCTACTCGGGCCACGAGAGGAGTGTATTCCTCTCCTACTCGGTCCGCGAGAGGAGTGCATCCCGCTCCTCCTCGGGCCACGAGAGGAGTGTATTCCGCTCCTACTCGGGCCGCGAGAGGAGTGTATTCCGCTCATCATCGGGCCGCGAGAGGAGTGCATTCCGCTCCTCCTCGAGCCACGAGAGGAGTGCATTCCGCTCCTACTCGAGCCACGAGAGAAGTGTATTCCGCTCCTACTCGGGCCGCGAGAGGAGTGCATCCCGCTCCTCCTCGGGCCACGAGAGGAGTGTATTCCGCTCCTACTCGGGCCGCGAGAGGAGTGTATTCCGCTCATCCTCGGGCCACGAAAGGAGAGCATTCCGCTCCTCCTCGGGCCGCGAGAGGACTGCATTTCGCTCATCCTCGGGCCACGAGAAGAGTGCATTCCGCTCATCCTCGGGCCACGAGAGGAGTGCATTCCGCTCCTCCTCGGGCCACGAGAGGAGTTCATTCCGCTCCTCCTCGGGCCGCGAGAGGAGTGCATTCTGCTCCTACGAGAGGAGTGCATTCCGCTCCTCCTCGGGCCGCGAGAGGAGTGCATTCCGCTCCTCCTCGGAGACCTGTTATGGGTCTACGGCCATTAGAAATGTATTTTTACTCTTACAGTGCTGTAAGGGTTGAACCCTTACGATGTATCAAAGCGTAATTTTGCATTTCTAAAAATATGAATTAATTTCCTACACCTAGCAGTTTTAGACTGAACATTTTCATGGAGCTGCTTTAAGAAAAACGATATTTTTTCTCATTTTCCACCCACTTCAGGTTATCTTCATGCACTACAAGTCGAGAATTGCGACAGCAATTCGCGGCTTGTAGTGGATGAAGATGACAATGGTAAACTCAGGCTTGAAAGTGTTAAGGTATTACTGTCTAAGAGCAGAGCTAGTCATTCACATCAAGTGTGGAGTGTTGTATACGATATTGTGCATTCTCGTACTCATGCTGTTGGCTTTCACTACGAGACGTATGGTGAGATCAGCCCATATCGCACTCTCTCCTATACGCTTCACTGCTTAGCTTGATTTTACCGTTTCAAATAGATATTAATACGAGAAAATACATACTGCATCGTTGGGTACGGCGAGATGGGCTGATCTCAGCACTCGTCACCACATCAAGCCCTCGCCTAAAGGCTCAGGCTTGACGTGGTGACTTGTGCTGAGATGAGCCCATCTCGCCGTCACAACAATGCCGTAGGCATATATTTTAAAGAACACTTGGAAGTCACGCGATAAGAGTAGGAAATAACCTCCACCTCGGAACTCCTTCTGTCGCGATTTCGCCACAATGTGAGAAACGCGACGTTAAGCAATATTCACTGGGTGCATTCAGCTCCCCCTCGGGCCGCGAGAGGAGTGCATCCCGCTCATCTTCGGGCCACGAGAGGAGTGCATCCCGCTCCTCCTCGGGCCACGAGAGGAGTGCATTCAGCTCCCCCTCGGGCCGCGAGAGAAGTGCATTCCGCTCATCCTCGGGCCACGAGAGGAGTGCATTCCGCTCATCCTCGGGCCACGAGAGGTGTGCATTCAGCTCATCCTCGGGCCGCGAGAGGAGTACATTCCGCTCCTCCTCGGGCCACGAGAGGAGTGCATTCCGCTCATCATCGGGCCGCGAGAGGAGTACATTCCGCTCATCCTCGGGCCATGAGAGGAGTGCATTCCGCTCATCCTCGGGCCATGAGAGGAGTGCATTCCGCTCATCCTCGGGCCACTAGGGGGGTGCATTCCGCTCCTCTTCGGGCCACGAGAGGAGTGCATTCCGCTCATCCTCGGGCCCTGAGAGGAGTGCATTCCGCTCATCCTCGGGCCACTAGGGGGGTGCATTCCGCTCCTCCTCGGGCCACGAGAGGAGTGCATTCCGCTCCTACTCGGGCCACGAGAGGAGTGTATTCCGCTCTTACTCGGGCCGCGAGAGGAGTGCATCCCGCTCCTCCTCGGGCCACGAGAGGAGTGTATTCCGCTCCTACTCGGGCCGCGAGAGGAGTGTATTCCGCTCATCCTCGGGCCACGAGAGGAGTGCATTCCGCTCCTCCTCGGGCCGCGAGAGGACTGCATTTCGCTCATCCTCGGGCCACGAGAGGAGTGCATTCCGCTCATCCTAGGGCCACGAGAGGAGTGCATTCCGCTCCTCCTTGGGCCACGAGAGGAGTTCATTCCGCTCCTCCTCGGGCCGCGAGAGGAGTGCATTCCGCTCATCCTCAGACCGCGAGAGGAGTGCATTCTGCTCCTCCTCGGGCCGCGAGAGGAGTGCATTCCGCTCCTCCTCGGGCCACGAGAGGAGTGCATTCTGCTCCTACGAGAGGAGTGCATTCAGCTCCTCTTCGGGCCGCGAGAGGAGTGCATTCCGCTCATCCTCGGGCCACGAGAGGAGTGCATTCCGTTCCTCCTCGGGCCACGAGAGGAGTGCATTCCGCTCCTCCTCGGAGACCTGTTATGGGTCTACGGCCATTAGAAATGTATTTTTACTCTTACAGTGCTGTAAGGGTTGAAGCCTTACGATGTATCAAAGCGTAATTTTGCATTTCTAAAAATATGAATTAATTTCCTACACCGAGCAGTTTTAGACTGAACATTTTCATGGAGCTGCTTTAAAAAAAACGATATTTTTTCTCATTTTCCACCCACTTCAGGTTATCTTCATGCACTACAAGTCGAGAATTGCGACAGCAATTCGCGGCTTGTAGTGGATGAAGATGACAATGGTAAACTCAGGCTTGAAAGTGTTAAGGTATTACTGTCTAAGAGCAGAGCTAGTCATTCACATCAAGTGTGGAGTGTTGTATACGATATTGTGCATTCTCGTACTCATGCTGTTGGTTTTCACTACGAGACGTATGGTGAGATCAGCCCATATCGCACTCTCTCATATACGCTTCACTGAACAGTTTGATTTTGCTGTTTCAAATAGATATTAATACGAGAAAATACATACCGCATCGTTGGTTAGGGCGGGATGGACTGATCTCAGCACTCGTCACCACATCAAGTCCTCGCCTAAAGGCTCAGGCTTGTCGTGGTGACTTGTGCTGAGATGAGCCCATCTCGCCGTCCCAACAATGCCCTATGCATATATTATAAAGAACACATGAAAGTCACATCGGGACTCCTTCTGTCGCGATTTTGCCACAATGTGCGAAACGCGACGTCAAGCAATATTCACTGGGTGATTCCGCTCCCCCTGGGGCCACGAGAGGAGTGCATTCCGCTCCTCCTCGGGCCACGAGAGGAGTGCATTCCGCTCCTCCTCGGGCCACGAGAGGAGTGCATTCCGCTCCTCCTCGGGCCACGAGAGGAGTGTAATCCGCTCATCCTCGGGCCGCGAGAGGAGTGTATTCCGCTCATCCTCGGGCCGCGAGAGAAGTGCATTCCGCTCATCCTCGGGCCATGAGAGGAGTGCATTCAGCTCATCCTAGGGCCGCGAGAGGAGTGCATTCCGCTCATCCTCGGGCCACGAGAGGAGTGCATTTCGCTCATCCTCGGGCCACGAGAGGAGTGCATTCCGCTCATCCTCGGGCCACGAGAGGAGTACATTCCGCTCCTCCTCGGGCCACGAGAGGAGTGCATTCCGCTCATCCTCGGGCCACGAGAGGAGTGCATTCCGCTCATCCTCGGGCCGCGAGAGGAGTACATTCCGCTCCTCCTCGGGCCGCGAGAGGAGTGCACTCCGCTTCTCCTCGGGCCGCGAGGGGAGTGCATTCCGCTCCTCCTCGGGCCACGAGAGGAGTGCATTCCGCTCCTACTCGGACCACGAGAGGAGTGCATTCCGCTCATCCTCGGGCAACAAGAGGAGTGCATTCCGCTCATCTTCGGGCCGCGAGAGGAGTGCATTCCGCTTCTCCTCGGGCCACGAGAAGAGTGCATTCCGCTCCTCCTCGGACCGCGAGAGGAGTTCATTCCGCTCATCCTCGGGCCACAAGAGGAGTGCATTCCGCTCATCCTCGGGCAACAAGAGGAGTGCATTCCGCTCATCTTCGGGCCGCGAGAGGAGTGCATTCCGCTTCTCCTCGGGCCACGAGAAGAGTGCATTCCGCTCCTCCTCGGACCGCGAGAGGAGTTCATTCCGCTCATCCTCGGGCCACAAGAGGAGTGCATTCCGCTCATCCTCGGGCCATGAGAGAAGTGCATTCCGCTCTTCCTCGGGCCACGAGAGGAGTGCATTCCGCTCATCTTCGGGCCACAAGAGGAGTGCATTCCGCTCCTCCTCGGGCCGCGAGAGGAGTACATTCCGTTCATCCTCGGGCCACGAGGGGAGTGCATTCCGCTCATCCTCGGGCCGCGAGAGGAGTGCATTTCGCTTCTCCTCGGGCCACGAGAGGAGTGCATTCCGCTCCTCCTCGGACCGCGAGAGGAGTTCATTCCGCTCATCCTCGGGCCACGAGAGAAGTGCATTCCGCTCCTCCTCGGGCCACAAGAGGAGTGCATTCCGCTCATCCTCGGGCCACGAGAGAAGTGCATTCCGCTCCTCCTCGGGCCACGAGAGGAGTGCATTCCGCTCATCCTCGGGCCGCGAGAGGAGTTCAATCCGCTCCACCTCGGGCCGCGATGGGAGTGCATTCCGCTCATCCCCGGGCCGAGAGAGGAGTGCATTCCGCTCCTATCGGGCCGCGAGAGGAGTACATTCCGCTCATCCTCGGGCCACGAGAGGAGTGTATTCCGCTCATCCTCGGGCCACGAGAGGAGTTCATTCCGCTCATCCTCGGGCCACGAGAGGAGTGCATTCCGCTCATCCTCGGGCCACGAGAGGAGTGTATTCCGCTCATCCTCGGGCCACGAGAGGAGTGCATTCCGCTCATCCTCGGGCCACGAGAGGAATGCATTCATCCTCGGGCCGCGAGAGGAGTGCATTCCGCTCATCCTCGGGCCGCGAGAGGAGTACATTCCGCTCCTCCTCGGGCCACGAGAGGAGTGCATTCCGCTCATGCTCGGGCCGCGAGAGGAGTACATTCCGCTCCTCCTCGGGCCACGAGAGGAGTACATTCCGCTCCTCCTCGGGCCGCGAGAGGAGTGCACTCCGCTTCTCCTCGGGCCGCGATGTGAGTGCATTCCGCTCCTCCTCGGGCCACGAGAGGAGTGCATTCCGCTCCTACTCGGACCACGAGAGGAGTGAATTCCGCTCATCCTCGGGCCACAAGAGGAGTGCATTCCGCTCATCCTCGGGCCGCGAGAGGAGTGTATTCCGCTCCACCTCGGGCCGCGACGGGAGTGCATTCCGCTCATCCTCGGGCCGCGAGAGGAGTGCATTCCGCTTCTCCTCGGACCGCGAGAGGAGTTCATTCCGCTCATCCTCGGGCCACGAGAGAAGTGCATTCCGCTCCTCCTCGGGCCACGAGAGGAGTGCATTCCGCTCATCCTCGGGCCGCGAGAGGAGTTTAATCCGCTCCACTTCGGGCCGCGAGGGGAGTGCATTCCGCTCATCCTCGGGCCGCGAGAAGAGTGCATTCCGCTCCTCCTCGGGCCGCGAGAGGAGTACATTCCGCTCATCCTCGGGCCACGAGAGGAGTGTATTCCGCTCATCCTCGGGCCACGAGAGGAGTTCATTCCGCTCATCCTCGGGCCACGAGAGGAGTGCATTCCGCTCATCCTCGGGCCACGAGAAAAGTGCATTCCGCTCATCCTCGGGCCACGAGAGGAGTGTATTCCGCTCATCTTCGGGCCACGAGAGGAGTGCATTCCGCGCATCCTCGGGCCACGAGAGGAATGCATTCCGCTCATCCTCGGGCCGCGAGAGGAGTGCATTCCGCTCATCCTCGGGCCGCGAGAGCAGTACATTCCGCTCATCCTCGGGCCACGAGAGGAATGCATTCCGCTCCTCCTCGGGCCACGAGAGGAGTGCATTCCGCTCATCCTCGGGCCACGAGAGGAATGCATTCCGCTCCTCCCCGGGCCACGAGAGGAGTGCATTCCGCTCCTCCTCGGGCCACGAGAGGAGTGCATTCCGCTCATCCTCAGACCGCGATGTGAGTGCATTCCGCTCATCCTCGGGCCACGAGAGGAGTGCATTCCGCTCCTACTCGGGCCACGAGAGGAGTACATTCCGCTCCTCCTCGGGCCACGAGAGGAGTGCTTTCCGCTCCTACTCGGGCCGCGAGAGGAGTGTTTTCCGCTCATCCTCGAGCCACGAGAGGAGTGCATTCCGCTCCTCCTCAGGCCACGAGAGGAGTGCATTCCGCTCATCCTCGGGCCACGAGAGGAGTGCAATCTGCTCCTCCTCGGGCCGCGAGAGGAGTGCATTCCGCTCCTACTCGGGCCGCGAGAGGAGTTCATTCCGCTCATCCTCGAGCCACGAGAGGAGTGCATTCCGCTCCTCCTCAGGCCACGAGAGGAGTGCATTCCGCTCATCCTCGGGCCACAAGAGGAGTGCATTCCGCTCCTCCTCGGGCCACGAGAGGAGTGCATTCCGCTCATCCTCGGGCCACGAGAGGAGTGTATTCCGCTCATCCTCGGGCCACGAGAGGAGTGCATTCCGCTCATCCTCGGGCCACGAGAGGAATGCATTCATCCTCGGGCCGCGAGAGGAGTGCATTCCGCTCATCCTCGGGCCGCGAGAGGAGTACATTCCGCTCCTCCTCGGGCCACGAGAAGAGTGCATTCCGCTCATGCTCGGGCCGCGAGAGGAGTACATTCCGCTCCTCCTCGGGCCACGAGAGGAGTACATTCCGCTCCTCCTCGGGCCGCGAGAGGAGTGCACTCCGCTTCTCCCCGGGCCGCGATGTGAGTGCATTCCGCTCCTCCTCGGGCCACGAGAGGAGTGCATTCCGCTCCTACTCGGACCACGAGAGGAGTGAATTCCGCTCATCCTCGGGCCACAAGAGGAGTGCATTCCGCTCATCCTCGGGCCGCGAGAGGAGTGTATTCCGCTCCACCTCGGGCCGCGACGGGAGTGCATTCCGCTCATCCTCGGGCCGCGAGAGGAGTGCATTCCGCTTCTCCTCGGACCGCGAGAGGAGTTCATTCCGCTCATCCTCGGGCCACGAGAGAAGTGCATTCCGCTCCTCCTCGGGCCACGAGAGGAGTGCATTCCGCTCATCCTCGGGCCGCGAGAGGAGTTCAATCCGCTCCACTTCGGGCCGCGAGGGGAGTGCATTCCGCTCATCCTCGGGCCGCGAGAGGAGTGCATTCCGCTCCTCCTCGGGCCGCGAGAGGAGTACATTCCGCTCATCCTCGGGCCACGAGAGGAGTGTATTCCGCTCATCCTCGGGCCACGAGAGGAGTTCATTCCGCTCATCCTCGGGCCACGAGAGGAGTGCATTCCGCTCATCCTCGGGCCACGAGAGGAGTGCATTCCGCTCATCCTCGGGCCACGAGAGGAGTGTATTCCGCTCATCCTCGGGCCACGAGAGGAGTGCATTCCGCGCATCCTCGGGCCACGAGAGGAATGCATTCCGCTCATCCTCGGGCCGCGAGAGGAGTGCATTCCGCTCATCCTCGGGCCGCGAGAGGAGTACATTCCGCTCATCCTCGGGCCACGAGAGGAATGCATTCCGCTCCTCCTCGGGCCACGAGAGGAGTGCATTCCGCTCATCCTCGGGCCACGAGAGGAATGCATTCCGCTCCTCCTCGGGCCACGAGAGGAGTGCATTCCGCTCCTCCTCGGGCCACGAGAGGAGTGCATTCCGCTCATCCTCAGACCGCGATGTGAGTGCATTCCGCTCATCCTCGGGCCACGAGAGGATTGCATTCCGCTCCTACTCGGGCCACGAGAGGAGTACATTCCGCTCCTCCTCGGGCCACGAGAGGAGTGCATTCCGCTCCTACTCGGGCCGCGAGAGGAGTGTTTTCCGCTCATCCTCGAGCCACGAGAGGAGTGCATTCCGCTCCTCCTCAGGCCACGAGAGAAGTGCATTCCGCTCATCCTCGGGCCACGAGAGGAGTGCAATCCGCTCCTCCTCGGGCCGCGAGAGGAGTGCATTCCGCTCCTACTCGGGCCGCGAGAGGAGTTCATTCCGCTCATCCTCGAGCCACGAGAGGAGTGCATTCCGCTCCTCCTCAGGCCACGAGAGGAGTGCATTCCGCTCATCCTCGGGCCACAAGAGGAGTGCATTCCGCTCCTCCTCGGGCCGCGAGAGGAGTGCAATCCGCTCCTACTCGGGCCGCGAGAGGAGTGCATTCCGCTCCTCCTCGGGCCACGAGAGGAGTGTATTCCGCTCATCCTCTGGCCGCGAGAGGAGTTCATTCCGCTCCTCCTCGGGCCACGAGAGGAGTGCATTCCGCTCATCCTCGGGCCACAAGAGGAGTGCATTCCGCTCATCCTCGGGCCACGAGAGGAGTGCATTCCGCTCATCCTCGGGCCACGAGAGGAGTGCATTCCGCTCATCCTCGGGCCACGAGAGGAGTTCATTCCGCTCCTCCTCGGGCCGCGAGAGGAGTGCATTAATTCGTTTCCTGCCTTCTGCTCACCCGACCAGCCCTGGTAATTGATGGTGACTCCACCGGTGACCGATGATGACGAAACGTGTTGATGGAAAATCAGGAAGCATGAAAAACCACCCCGCCTGGTTACGTGTTGCCATGGCTACAGTGATGGCAGGGGCAACCATTCCTAGAATATGACACGGGTGGATGAGACATGGGCATTCATCTGTACAGATCAATATTGGTTCAATGTTGGGCCAGCGTCTAGAACGTTGGCCCAGCATTGAACCAGCATTGTGACAACGCCTGGTGATTGCTGTGTTGGGCTTCTAGCTGTACACGGTTTTGAGGTGACAGTACACGCCCTAGCAATCAGAGTGTCATTTATTTAACACTTAAAGCCCTGAAATTCTTTTATATAACCGAGATATGAAATGATTATTTTCAATTTGAAATCATCATAATAAGTATTGTTTTAGTCAGTTCTTTCCGCTTGAAGTGAATAGCTATGTTATGGGTCTACGAACAATAGAAATATTTGTATTCTTACAGTGCGGGGATCGACTTTAGTCGTCAGAATCTGACGACTTAAGTCGATCCCCGCACTGTAAGAGTTAAAATAAAATCAAGGGCCCCAAAGGTGGTAGATGTGTTGTTGGATAACGTCAGAATCTGACGTCTACAGATGTCAGATTTTGACGTCTAAAGTCAGTCCCCGCGCTGGAAGGATTAGGTGCTAAGTAGGTTAAATCACGGTTATTGTGAATTAAATGAGTGTTTTAACAACTTTTCGAAAATGAGGAATCTAAAATTAAACAAAAAAAATTGAGTATTTTTACCAACTTAAAGTTGTGGGTCATATTTTATTTTTATTTCATAGTGTGACTAGTCCGTAATAACAGACTCTGTGTGCGATACAGAGTCTGTAATCATTGCCATTCGTAAAGTTGTGCCCCAAAAATACGGTGCGCATCCGATCGATTGCGCAACGAATTACTGCGTCATTGTTTGATCAATTATTTTTATATCAGTATGTAATAATGCCTTAACGTAGGGACTTAGAGCCCTGTCCTTATAGGTGAATTTATCATCTAAATTTTTCATGAAATTTTTGGTCTCAGCGTACACTGACCACCAGCATAGAAAACCACAGCTTTTGCTATGCTGTCAATCTCTGACGTTGAACCATGCTGTTCACGTCAAGCTCGGACTAAGTGGGACATAAGTAATCGTGATAATTTATGAAGATAATCCAGATAGCTATTCATGACAGCAAGGAATAGCTAACCTCTGCTTACTGTCTATATATACTTTCATTTTTCGCTACCCATTCTTTTTTCCTATCTTTATTCTGCATCCTATCTGTCATTGTTTCTTTCTTTTTGTCTTCTGTTTCATGTTTTTGCTTTCATTCTTTTCCATCATTTTCGTTTGTTCTTTATTTCGTCATTCTTTGTATCCTTATTATCTGACTTTGTTCTTGCTTTCATTTTTCATTTTTCAGTCTGCCTCAGGGTAGATCTGGCACAGGAACATAGAATAGCAGGTGATTTTATCCCGTTGATCTAGCAGATTATCTTAATAGACTCAGAGTACCTATATATATATAATGTGAAAAATGAGGCAGAAATTAATTTGTATTATATTAATAAAGCATGTCTATCTACTAAACTGTTCGTCTGTCATATATGACGGCATGAATTTCTGAACAGAGAAAAAAAAATATTCGAACATTATAATCTTGACCTTTAAAAAAGTTAAATTTTCAGCCACTTGAAGCTGTGTCTCGCTACAGTGATCCACAACTTCAAGTGGCTGAAAAATATTTATTTAATTTTAGACCAACTATTTGTAAATCGTTATGTTTAAACAGTCTTTTCATTCCAATAACTGATTTATCCGGCTAATAAAACACATTACAAACGATTATATTTTTGCTTAGAGCTTAAAGGGTTATTGCCAATTTCAAGTAAATACGGCCCTAGCAGCACAAGGGTTAAATGTTGAAATAAATATTTATGAAAAATAGATATCTCCCAAATTCTACTATTTGACCAAACGATTTTAACCTTTTCAAGCCTGAATTTACCATTGTCATCTTCATCCACTACAAGTCAAGAATTGCTGTCGCAATTCTCGACTTGTAGTGGATGAAGATGACTTGAAGTGGGTGAAAAATTAACGAAAATTATCAAGTATTGTTATACCGGTTTCATGGAAATTTTCATTCTAAAACCCTTGGTTGTAGAAAAATGAAGTCTGTTTTCAGGGATGTAAAATGATGCTTTAATGCACCGTGAAGGATTAAAGGGTTAACTGCATTTTACTTGCTAGCTACGGGTCTCTGTTACTGCGGACAGCGCGTTTCAACATAAACGTGTTGTCCGCATTAAAAGCGTATTGTTATCCTGAACTTCAAACTGTTTTTTCGGAAAAAAACTATTGACTAATATTTGGCAAATGTGCAAAGTGAAAATCTCAAGGTTCCTCGAAATATACAGTTTTTTTACGAGTGGGTGGGGAAGAAACGGTTTGCTTCTCTGACTTCCGTATGTCACAGTAAGGGACGATCCTGTACGCTTCGACGTGACAGACATCAGGCGTAACCTGACCCCGCCCTTCATTCATTTGAAGCCAGGAATTAATTAGCAATATAAATGATTATAATGCTGGACATTTGCTGGAACTGTATATATGCGGTTTCACGTATGTTTCAGATCAATAGAAATATCACTAAATTTAATAATATAGTGTTTGGTGGATGCTTAGTGAGCCAAATAATTTAATATTGGAGAAGTCTATTTTTCCTTAAATATAAATATGTTTTCGTCATTTGAAGCTGGAAATTGCGTTAGCAATTCCAGCTTCAAATGACGAAAAATAGAAATAAACAATTCAGCATCAGATGGATTATTTCCACGGAGAATGAGAAAGCTTTTGGCAAGTCTCATCTTGTGAAGAATTAAAATTACAGATTTCGCTGCTCAAGTGGCGTCTACCTCCACACCTAATCTACATGACAACGAAATGACGGCTGTAGAATGTCACCCGCCCATGATTGCGATGACGTCATAATGAGCGCCCACACCAAGTAAACACGATACGTTGATCCAATGTTGTTTTAATGTTGGGCCAGTGTTGCAGACGGTGGTCCAACGTTAAAGTGACATTAAGTTGATGTTTCGGCTTTGCTGAGGTTGACCAAAAAGATTCTGTGAATTTTCTGTGAAATCCATTCTCACTACAAGCACCGTCTTTTACGCAAAATTTAAAATACACTGGTGGCGTCAGTCTATTGTTAAAACAGTAGATTCGGATCTACGAATCTACTGTTATTTTTCATACTGGCCCGGGCGGGCACAGGGATTATTATGCAGGTTTTACTATGACACTACATGCCTAAAGATTTTTGATTAACCACACGGACTGTTTTATTTATCAATTCTTGGAGCACATGTGCCTATTTTGTGTATTTCAAGTCGAAGAAAAAACTCAATTACGATAGATTCGTAGATTTGAATCTACTCGGCACTGCGCGCCTCGTACATTCAGATCTACGAATCTATCGAATTTCGTTCTTTCTCCATGACAAAACGTACGAATCAAACTTTCAGCGTGGGGATCGACAGTAAACGTCAGATTTTGACGTCTAATGTCGATCCCCGCACTGAAAGAGTAAAATATTTATAGTGGCTGTAAACCCATGATGCATTGAAATCCCAACTTAAATGTCGCCATGGCCATTAGTCGTGGTGGAATTATAAACTCGTCTTGGATTTAAATCTCTTGGGGATAATTAATTTTTCTTTACAAAACCACGTAATATAAGACATTTTAATCGCCGCTGACTGAAAATCAGATTATACTGGCACATAATTTAACCAAATAAATTGATAATTACGGTATAATAGAAAGCGGATGTCTTAGTCGGGAAAGCGGAGGATTTGAATATGAACAATGATCTATTCAGACACAGAGATTCAGGAGTTATTCTATGAATTGCAATCATTATTCATTCCTTCATTTTATTAGATTTCAAAAGAAGAAAACATACAAAAATACAGTGAATACAAAATTATGTTTGTAAATACTGAAAGGCACGTAGCATTACAATTGTCGTCGTAAAATATCGTAAAATTGCCTGAAAATGCTATTTAGATGCATTCAAATCTTAATTGGAATTAAATTAGTCGTGGAACTCACTGCTCCCAAACTGTGGTGCGATATTTGATGTGATTCCCATTTTTTTAACTACTAGTAATGTTGTTTTTTGTGTCTCTTAGTCATCAATAGGACGTATCGTTTACTTTACAGAGAGTGAATTGAAATTATTACAATTGCCGTCGTAAAACATGATAACATTGACTAAAAGTGCTATTTGGATGCATACAAATCTATCAGTCGTCCAGCTCAGAGCTCACAAACTTTGGTGAGATTTGCGGTGGAGTATTATTATCATGTTTTCCTTTTTTTCCGATTTTAGACGTCAGAATCTGACGTCTATGGACGTCAGAATCTGACGTCTAAAGTCGGTCCCCGCGCTGCAAGGGTTAATGGGACGTATCGTTTACTTTACGGAGTCCAGTATATGACACTTCATTCCCAACTGACTGAATCTCAGATTAAGCTGGACAGAATTTCATCAATAATAGTCCATAATTACAGTATAATGGGACAGGGACATCTTACTTTAGCAAGAGGGGCATTTGAATGATGACAATGATCTATTCATATCTGGTTACACAGCAAACAAGGGACGTTGACACAATGCTGGTTGGCCCAACAATAAACCAGCATTAATCTACGTTTCGTGCGGTGACTGGGTGACGTGTCTATGACGTCACCCTCATTACTATTCATGACGTCATCCACGGTTGAGCAAACACTCGGACACACGGACAATGACGTGCGTCCGTCAGCCTGCGGAATCAGGCGACGGAATGCGGGCACGCCGCGAGGATTAAGATTAACCCTTTATGTCTAGAGGCGAAATTAAGCAAAAACCCTTTAACCACCGGTCCCGATTACATATATATTTTTTTCATTTTTTTTGTTAGCACTTTAAAAACCAGCTTTTGAACTTGCTAAAACGCGACATAAATCAACGAGCTTTAAAAATCGCTGACTTCCATTTTGTCAAATCTTATCATTTTTGGTATTTTTAGCAATTTGAAGCTGGGATTGCTGTCGCTACTTTCAACTTTAAATGGCGAAACATTAAAAAAATAAAATCTCCCAAATTTGAATAACCCTTTGACCAGCTGTTAACCAGGTGTGTTTTTTAAACCACTCTGCTACTGATTTGATCAGTTGTATAATTATTTTTTTATCGCATACCTTTTTATCACTTTCATATGATACATAAAAGACAGACGCTCTTTTATAAGAAGGCCGATTGCTTTTCACAAATCGAGGTTTTGGGGTCCAAAATGTGTCTCTCTATTTGTGGGTCACACTTTAACCCTATGACCGCTAAGATAGACTATAGTCGTGTTTAATCTGTTTTATTAGCCGATCAAATCAATGTTATTGGGAGCGAAATGTGAATTCAAGATTTGGAATAGGTTTGGTCTCACATTAACCCTTTGAGTGCGGGCGACGCTTTTAAGCGCATTCATACTGTTTTTCCACAACTAAAATTTGACAGAAATTGAACAAATATGCATGTATAAATCTTGACTAAAGCCCCCATTGTGAAATTTAGCAGGTTTAATTTTTAAGTGAGGAGGTATTTTCCTTTCATTTGAAGTTGGCAATTGCGTGAGCAATGCCAACTTCAAATGAAAGGAAAATGTTAAGTAGTGATGAAGCACTTAAAGAGTTAAACAAAGATCAGTAATTTTTATCCATTTGAGGTCGTGGGTCGCCGTAGCGAGACACAAACGTCAAATGGGTGATTTTTTATATTTTTTTTAGCGCTTTGGGGGTTAAAATAGAGCTTCAGTGACAGCGTATTGTGATGACTGCTGTCCCATAAAATGTTGAAAGACTTGATTGTTTGATTATGACCACAGCGGGTTGTGCTGTCAACTGTGATATATCATTTATTCATATGATTTTTTACCAGCTTATTCAGAACATTAAACGTAGAAACAAACGTACACTGGTAATGGCGGTAGCACATTAGCTTAACCCTTTGCCTGCTAACTATAGCGTTTTTATCTATTTTATTACCATGGTAAATCAAAAGTATAGAGAACGAAATGTATGTTTAAACATCAAGAGCTGCAAATTATTAGTATTAAATTAAACAAATACGGGTAATTTACACCCACTTGAAGTTGTGGATCGCGGTAGCGAGCCACAACTTCAAGTGGGTGAAAATTTAGATAAATTAATTAACCAGGATAAGGGTCAAATTGTGCATACATTTTAAAGGCAAAAATACGTTGATAAATTGACTAAAAATTCAGGATTATTTTTTCACAGATAGATGCTCGATATCATAATAACAGCAAAACATACATTTCTATTGTCAAAACAAGTATCTGAGACACTGCCAAAAATAATTATACGTTTGTCAATGTTCTGAATGTGTTTTATATATTATATATACTATATACTAGTATCAATATCATGTATATTCTTTTAGCAATTTTCAAGCATTTTATATTTGTGTATATATTTACACCATTTTCTATTTTATCATATAATGAGCTGCATAATGTTCATTTTTAATGACGCACAAGTCTACACAAACTTTCTTTCGTCAATAAATATCTATCTATCTATATGATCTCAACTGGATATCTTCCCAGATTATTATTTCTTGGACGTTGTCCTGTGTTTGGTCCCTGTCGGTGACTTCCGGTCACGTGGTGTGGTAACCTCGCGTGAATCTCTGTGGATGTGCGTGATAGTGCGTTATTTCGCGTGACTTGTGTTATGACAGTGGAAGATCCAGGTATTCCAGTTACATCTGTGATGGACAAGGCAATAAACGTGGATCCAAGGCTGAAGTAACCCTTGCAGTTCTAGGGCTTAGTCACTTTTACAAACCTAGGGCTAAAGTAACCCTTAGAGTCCTAGGGATACAGTGACTCTTACAGTACGGAAATATTTTTTTATAAATACCATGGACTTCAATTGTTATTCAATTTAAAAACGTCATAAATGGCTTAGTTAGATAGTTCTGCCTTATTTGAATACCTGTGTTACGGGTTCATGACAACTTTTTAACTCTTCAGTGCGGGGATCGATTTTTCACGTCATAATCTGACTTCTGATTATGACGTCTAAAATCGATCGCCGCACTGTAAAAGTAAAATATTTATAATGGCTGTAGACCCATACCATAGATGTTCCAATGAATCAGAAAGAGCTGATTAAGACATTTATGATGATTTGAAATTGAAAAAAACCTTTGGTCTCTTGGTTTTTAAACCAGCATTGTAGAGAGCCGTTTCTGAGCTACACACATACCACATGTCCACCAGTCAGAGCTGAGCACGTTATGAAAAGCTGCGTGTTTTGTATGCAGGTAACGAGTGTACGCCAAGATCAGCAACGTCATAAAAAATGTGAAACTCAAGGCATTCTTCCAATGACCTGTTAATATTTTATTATCAACTACAATATCATACAGTAAGTCAAACAAGGACGCTTCAATTCATTGCGAAATCGGGGGTAAAATACGAGAATTGAGCCAAAAATTCGAAGCACAACTTTTCGAATAGCAAAAATTACATACTCTGTATCGGTTAGGCCTACATAATAACTTAAGGCATTCACCCAATGCTCGCTAGCCTTGATTCTTTTCCTCCTTATTAGACACACACAGGTGCCCCAACAAACCTCACTTTAACAAACAGCTTTACCTTAACACTTTATTTATTCTCTCCTGAAAATTATGAATCCACCGTGTACTAGCTCTTTGACATTTGCTTGCCGCCCCCGATGGCTCGGTCCTACTGTGATCCAAAACTCAGAACTACTGGATTGGAATCACTGTGGAGTCAAATGTTTGTCATTGTGCATGTACAGTGCTCCAAACTATATGCAGGTATGGATAGATTGTGCAGCGTTTTCTATGATTCGGTGCACTGTGAAGAACCCTTGAGGTCA
Source organism: Flabesymbios commensalis (assembly GCA_964017125.1). Taxonomy (NCBI): domain Eukaryota; kingdom Metazoa; phylum Annelida; class Polychaeta; order Terebellida; family Flabelligeridae; genus Flabesymbios; species Flabesymbios commensalis. The sequence continues at coordinate 109,345,974 of OZ024904.1, read as the reverse complement.
TTCGATAATAGTAGTGCATGGTCTCACTCACTCACTCACTCACTCACTCACTCACTCACTCACTCACTCACTCACTCACTCACTCACTCACTCACTCACTCACTCACTCACTCACTCACTCACTCACTCACTCACTCACTCACTCACTCACTCACTCACTCACTCACTCACTCACTCACTCACTCACTCACTCACTCACTCACTCACTCACTCACTCACTCACTCACTCACTCACTCACTCACTCACTCACTCACTCACTCACTCACTCACTCACTCACTCACTCACTCACTCACTCACTCACTCACTCACTCACTCACTCACTCACTCACTCACTCACTCACTCACTCACTCACTCACTCACTCACTCACTCACTCACTCACTCACTCACTCACTCACTCACTCACTCACTCACTCACTCACTCACTCACTCACTCACTCACTCACTCACTCACTCGCTCGCTCGCTCGCTCGCTCGCTCGCTCGCTCGCTCGCTCGCTCGCTCGCTCGCTCGCTCACTCACTCACTCACTCACTCACTCACTCACTCACTCACTCACTCACTCACTCACTCACTCACTCACTCACTCACTCACTCACTCACTCACTCACATGTTATCTGTCCCGTTCATCTCTGCCTTTATCGTAGTATTCATGACTCTAGTCTTGTATCACTCCTGTATTACCATAGTATTCATGTGCCCGCTCTTGTACCGACATTCCATTTAGGATCATAAAGTTCCGCCTTGGATCTGTGAGGGATCTGCCAGAAGCCCAAAACCGCACAATATCTGACTTGTTATTAAGTTACCGCTCTCCATGCTGCATCACAGGGAACACGGAAACGCTGATGCGATGCTGGTTTAATGTTGGCCCACCGTCTGGGACGGTGGGCCAACATTAAACCAACATCTCGCAATCATCTCAGACAGCGAAACAGCATTAGGAAAGTACCAAGCCAATGTCTCGTGCTGGCTTGGAGAGGAGACGGAGGCCGTAGACTACAATATCCAAGGAGTGTTCTCACAATCGGCGCAATTGAATCCTGCCAAGCAATCGCTGGAGGCGTCCTCAGATAAGGATTGTGTCCGAAATGACGAAGATTTTGTCCGAAACTCGGCCCAAGAATAACAAGAATATCACTGATTAAAACCAGGCATGCACCTTGAAACGCGAGTGAATGAATGAATGAATGAATGAATGAATGAATGAATGAATGAATGAATGAATAAATAAATGAATGAATGAATGAATGAATGAATGAATGAATGAATGAATGAATGAATGAATAAATGAATGAATGAATGAATGAATGAATGAATGAATGAATAAATGAATGAATGAATGAATGAATGAATAAATGAATGAATGAATGAATGAATGAATGAATGAATGAATGAATGAATGAATGAATGAATGAATGAATGAATGAATGAATAAATAAATGAATGAATGGATGAATGAATGAATGAATTAATGAATGAATGAATGAATGAATAAATGAATAAATGAATGAATGAATGAATGAATGAATGAATTAATGAATGAATGAATGAATGAATGAATGAATGAATGAATAAATGAATGAATGAATGAATGGATTATTGAATGAATGACTAAATAAAAGAATGAATGGGAACCTTTGTGCCACCTTTCTGTACATATAGGTTAAACTGGGCCAGGATAATCCCTCATGAGATAACACTGTCGCCTCGACAAAGGATTCGAAATTTGAGCCACGGTGGTTTGCGGGTGAACATTCTAACTCTTGGTCACATCTCCCCGCAATGCTGAATAGGCGCTGAATAAATTTATTAGTTTGAAAATCAAGAGACCATGCATGTTGGAAGAAGGCTTTCTGTCAGAGCGTGTTTTCTGGTCCATGATGATCGCGCGTGCCGTGAACCCCCCCCCCCCCTCCCCGTCCGGTATCACCCCCACGGCTTCCCTGGACGCTGTGGATCCACACACAGCCGTCTGGATTCCGCTGTCCCGCTGTCCGTCCAGACAGTACAGTGACGTTCTAAACATCACCCCACAGACACAGCTGACTGACGGCCCTGTTGCCCTGCGCTGACGGTATAGTCAAAGCCGCGGACACCGCAAAGTCACGCTCATATAGGTCTATTGACGCTCAGGGACGCTCATTGACGGTCATTGATGCTCATTGACGCTCATTGACGCTTCATACGACGCTTAGAGACGCTCATTGACGGTCATTCTCCGCTAGATATTGACTATGTCTGGATTTACAAGCCAAGCCCATGGTAAATCAGGTATTTTCTTACGATGTGTACCAATAAAATACAACAATCGTGCGCTCGAAGCAGTGGGTAAATTGTTAAATTATCTAACTTCCCAGCAAACACAACACATTTGTATAACATTTGTACAATATTGGACCAACGCCGAAGACGTTGGGCCGACGTTGTACAAATGTTATACAAATGTTTTGTGTTTGCTGGGTGAGCGTTTTAAAAGTTGACGCAGCATTTTAGTTTAAACAGCCGTGGAATATCAGGTATTGGTATGATATTTACTGATTAAACATGACATCTCTAGATCAAGAGTGAAGGCATAGAGAATTTGACATCATATTAGCTTTTGCGCTGTTAGATCTGTATAGAGGCCTATGCTAGTTTGTTTCTAGAATGTTTAAAAATCAATAAAATACCAATACAATTAATCATATAAGTCCTGGTAGAGGCTCAGGTTATGAAATAATGCGATGTGGCTGATCTCAATAAATCTCTCAGTTTAAATTATTGTTCGTCTTTTGAAGCTGGCAATTGCCTTATCAATTCCGAGTTTAAAATAATGAAAACTTTAGTAGGACAAGGGTTAACTCTTGAAGCAGTATTCTTCCTTTTATGTCGCACATTTTGACCAATCGACCCCAAACCACGCCCATTCCGTCATTTTGTTAAAAGGTTACATGAGTCATGACGTCTGTGATTGGTTGGAGAAGAGTAATTTCCTTTTGTCAACATTTTGACAGAAATCATTGAATTAGAAGGTTACTATCAATCATAATCAAGACGTTATCAGCTTCAGCAATTCCTGCTTCAAATGAATGAAAAATATCGACAAGAACAAGCAACACCAGGCGTTGAACCATTGCTGGTTTATTGTTGGCCCATCGTCTGCGACGCTGGCCCATCAATAAACCAGCATTAGACGCTTAGAGGATCTTTAGCGTAGTAATGCTTGTTCAACGTTGTGCTGTTATCAGGTCAACGTGTTGTGTTCATTGGACTGTGCAGGATTTGCCATCGGCTTCTGCCATAACCTTCTTGAAGACGAACTATGCAGGGATGCCTATTTTCCATATATTTTCCAAACACTATTGAGTGAATTACAATGTTATGCCAATGCTGACCCACTGTCTACCACGATTGATGACGATTTCAATAGTAAAGTAAGGCTTGACAGGATTTGACCTAGTACGATGCATCAACACATCATTTTGCCACTCTGAAAAATGACTTTATTTCCTACACCAAGGGGTTTTAGAACGACAATCATGGAACTGTTCAAATAAAAACAATATCGTTTTTTCATTTGTCAATGCAAAGCATCATTTTGCTTCTCTGAAAAAAGACTTTATTGCCATCACCTAGGGGTTTCAGAACGACAAAAGATTATTGTCATGTAATTGTTCTAATAAAAACTATATGTTCTTGCCATTTGTCAACCACTTCAAATCATCTTCATCCACTACAAGTCGAAAATTGCGACAGCAATTCACGACGTGTAGTGGATAAAAATGACAATGGTAAATTCAGGCTTGAAAGGTTTAGCCCTTACAGCGCAGGGATCGACTTCAGACGTCATAATCTGACGTTTGTAGACGTCAGGTTATGACGGCCAAAGTCGATCCCCGCACTGCAAGAGTGACATATTTTTAATGGCCGTAGACCGATAACAATATGTTTTCAAATGAAGCGGAAAGAGCTAGCTAGAACATTTATAATGATTTCAAATTGGAAAAAAACGTTGGCTTTTTCTGCGCTTTTAGAGAGGGATAACGCTGCCGCAGAAAAAACCACAACGTTAACCCAACACTGGATCAACGTTTTGTGTTTCCCAGTTCACAGCGCTACGACAATGTGGATGAGGATGATTTTGTGACCTGTTAATTCAGCGTAAACCATCCCCGGGGGGTTTAACATTCACGTCAATATCGTCTGCTCTCGTCTACTCTAGCGTTACCACAGGCAGCAGCGAACAACGTCATAATAGGGGATTACCAGCACCTACCAGACGCTGGAGACAATGCTGGCTTAACACTTACAGCGCGGGGATCTACTTTAGACGTCAGAATCTGACGTCTGTAGACGGCAGATTCTGACGTCTAAAGTCGATCCCCGCAATGTAAGAATCAAAATATTTTTAATGACCGTAGACCCGAAACATAGGTATTCGAATAAATCGGAAAGAGCTAACTAAGACATTTATGATGATTTCAAATTAAAAAAACTCTTTGCCCTCCATGGTTTTCATAAAAAAAATCAGCGCTTTAAGGGTTAAAGTGCTAATAAAGTATGAAGCCCTTATTAACCTTTTTGTTTGTCTTTCCCACAATTTTATTTGCAGGGAAAATGAGCATTAAATGGCATATGGAATGGTGCAAAGTGTACAATATTTACGTCATTTTCACCAACTTGAAGTTGTGGGTCGCGGCAGCGAGACACAACTTCAAGTGGGTGAAAATTAAAATTCTTAAATTCTATAATTTAGCGCCTTTGGTAATTAAACAATAAATCCGATATTTGGCTTAAAGCTCGTTAAACTATCAATAAAATACCAATATAATCGGTCAGATATTTTCTGTTGAATGCTTTATGGCTAATCAAATAATACAATTTGGCCGATGGCAATAAAGCTGTAAACAGATTGTATTTGTGAAATAAGAAAAAAACATCATAAACCCTTATAGTGCGGGGATCGACTTGAGTCGTCATAATCTGACGTCTATCATGTCTATAGATGTCAGATTCTGATATCTAAAATCGACGCCCACATTGTAAGAATCAAAATATTTGTAATGGCCGTAGACCCATAACATAGGTATTCGAATGAATCAGAATGAGCTAACTATGACATTTATGATGATTTCGTATTTAAAAATACCTTTTGGTTTCGATGGGTTATACAAAAATAATTAATTGCTTTGAGGGTTAATACTTCGGTCGCCGTACGCCGTACTGACGACTTGGGAGCATTTCCAGGGGCCTTTCTGCGAGTACGCCGTTCGTACGGTTTACTGACCAAAGTACAAGACGGTGATTTACAAGATGAAACAAATTAACTAACAAAGTAACAGTGTTATTTTAGCACATTTTACGGATCTCATCATAATCTCGTTGAAATGTGGTCTACAATTACAGTCCTGATTTAATACACCTGGTCCTCAAATCGTCCATTTCCGACGAATGCTGATGTGTTAATGTGTTTCCACACCCCCATAACCCCTTGAGAGCTAAAGTGCGTTGTTAACCCTCTAAGTACACGGGGAATTATTCGATGCCTGCTAGTATCAAGATGTAAGACTCTCTAATTTTGATCATATATGGGAGTGCTATGGTCTTATTAGTCTGAGCTTGACGTGAACAGCATGGTTCAACGTCAGAGATTGGCAGCATAGCAAAACCTGTGGTTTTCTATGCTGGTGGTCCGTGTACGCTGAGACCAAAAATTTCATGAAAAATGTGAGGGTAGCCCTATTTAGATGATAAATTCACCTATAAAAACAGGTCTTTAAATCCCCACGTTAAGGCATTATTCTAATGAGATGTACATCTGTCATTACAGAATGATATAAAAATAATTGATCAAACAATGACGCAGTAATTCATTGCGCAATCGATCGGATGCGCACCGTATTTTTGGGGCACAACTTTACGAATGGCAATGATTACAGACTCTGTATCGCACACAGAGTCTGTTATTACGGACTATGGTCTTATGGGTCGACCTCTTGACATTGTGTTCACCATCTCCAGATCGCGGTAGACTCAAATCCGCAAACAATTATCCTCATACCGCTAAGTTAAATAATCAACATTTTCAACCAATTGAAGTTGTGTCTCGCTGCCGCGACGCACAACTTCAAGTGGGTGAAAAATACTCACGTTTGTTTAATTTGAGACTAAACTTTTGCAAATCTTGATGATTAAAACACACATTTCATTCCCAGTGACAGTGATTTAATCGGCTAAAAAAATAAATTAACGATGACCTTATATAGTCGTGATTAGCCGTTTAGCGGTTGACCCTTATAGCGCGGGGACCGACCTTATACGTCACAATAAGACGTCTGTAGACGTCAGATTCTGACGTATAAAGATGATCACCGCTCTGCAAGAATTAAAATATTTCTGATGGCCGTAGACCCATAACATACGTATTCAAATGAATCGGAAAGAGCTAACTAAGACATTAAAAAGTTTAGGACCTTCTGTCAGTGCCGGCTCAGTCTTACTTGTTTCTTTGATTCATCAAATCGCATAATTACCGGTATTCTGAATAAATTTGCTTAACTACATTGAATCATCTCATTACTCTCTATTTCCCAAAAATATTTCGGTTTTAATTCATTCATTCATTCATTCATTCATTCAATTATTCATTCATTCATTCATTCATTCATTCATTCATTCATTCATTCATTCAATTCATTCATTCATTCATTCATTCAATTATTCATTCATTCATTCATTCATTCATTCATTCATTTATTAATTCATCATTCATTTGTTGATTTATTCATTCATTTTATCAATCATTCTTTTATTAATTTTTTTATTCAGTTATTCATTCATTCGCTCGTTCGTTCGTTCGTTCGTTCGTTCGCTCGCTCGTTTGATGTTAAATTAAACAAATATGTGTAATTTTCACCCGCTTGCAGTTGTGGGTCGCGGTAGCGAGACACAACTTCAAGAGGGTGAAAATTGTAATAAGAGAACCTAGCGAGAAGAGGGTTGACCCATTGCTCACTGAGAGGTCATGTTTATTTTCCTTTGATGTCATGCTTTACATGTACAATTGTGGTAATGTTAGTTTTCCTATGTTGTGTTTGACTCCTGTATTTCCACCTGTTGCAGATTGAGTCAGATAGCGATCCTGACATTGTGGAAGCATAGATCACCTGAGGGATTGCTCCTATATCTATCTGCACTGCTCGTGTGTCCACGCTTAGCTACACAATAACTATCAGCTGCTATCATCCCATCTTACAAGCCATCTCAATCTCCTCAATAGCAACAGCACGACAGCAACAACCACAGGGGGTCTGCAACTGCAACACTGAGTGCAGGGGTGCGACAGCAGCAATAATAACTGCAGGAATAGAAGCAGCAGCAACTCCAGCGGATACAAGGAGTGCAGGAGAACCGCAACAGCGATATCAGCAATAGCAATAAATGCAGGAGTATCAACAGCAATTACTCCAATAACACCACAGCATTTATAACACCTGGAGTAAGCCACAGCAAAGTGATATAATTAATAGAAGCAGCAATAAGAGACGAAACAACAGCTACAGCAGCCCGGGCATCAGCAGCGGCAGCAGCAATAACAGCTGATATTGCTGGAGTAACAGAAACATCGGCGGCGGAAGCAGCAGCAGCAGCAGCAGCACCAAAATCAGAAACAGCAGCAGCAGAGTTATCAGCAGCATCCTGTGCATCCTAGTAGTTTAGTTGTAGGTGAGCTTCAGATGTCTTGTGGAGACGTCTATTTAGACAGGGCTCGTCTCAGCACCTGATTTCTCTATCTAAGCCGCACCTTACGCTGTCTGCTCCACGGCCACCCTCCGCCTGCAAGAGTCTGTGACCCTCTGCCTCCTAGAGCGGCTCAGTCTGCACCCTCTGCCTCCTAGAGCGGCTCAGGCTGCACCCCTGCCTCCCGGAGCGGCTCAGTCTGCCACCCCCTGCCTGCTAGAGCGGCACAGTCTGCCACCCCCTGCCTCCCAGAGCGGCTCAGTCGGCCACCCCCTGCCTGCTAGAGCGGCACAGTCTGCCACCCATTGCCTGCTAGAGCTGCTTATTCTGCCACCTCCTGCCTGCTAGACCGTATCAGTCTGCCACCCCCTGCCTCCTGAGGGTCTCAGTCTGCACCCCTTGACGCCCAGAGCGGTTCAGCCTGTCATCACTCTATACCCTGCATGACCACAGAGTCACAGGGGTGTGCTGGCTCGTCCAGCGCTGGATACGGCATTAAGTGACGACACATGCTGATTGTCTGAGCAGATGGTTACTGGCCAAGGTTTCTGTGGCGTGTTAGCAGACCAAGCAGGGCAAGGCATCAGATGGTAGCCGACCAGGCAGGGCAAGGTATCCGTGCCGTGCTCCCATCACATGGTGTGACTGCACAGTGGTCTTGTTAGAGGCATTGCTCTGCCAGACCGCAGGAGAGAAAGAGCCGCCAGTCTGCAGGAGAGAAACATCGAGAGAGAGAGAAGGCTTGTGTGTTGCGTGTAGGAGCCTAAAGCCTATCACTGCTGAATGGCCAAAGCCCAGCGATTGATGATTAAAGCTTGGATAGTCAGAGTGGAGCATTGCTTGATCAGCAGAGCTAGCATTACCGGATAGTCACAGCCTAGCATTGTTCTATCGCCAGAGTATTACTGCGTGGTCATAGCCGAGCTGTGAATCACAGCCTAGCATTACTGAATGGTCAGAGCGAAACGCTACTTGATCAAAGCCTAGCATTACATCGTCTACATCGTCGGGATAGCAACCCTCCCTGGATAGATGCTCAACAGTTTGGTTGTCAAGGTCAATACCGGTGGATAATGATAAGCGTTATAGGATAGTACCGAATTCGTGGTCAGCGCCATTGGATATTGCACCGCCGGGATCACCGCTACTGGATAGCGTCCACTGGAAGCTAGCGCGGTATTGTGTGTCCTATAGGACGCTGGCTTTGCTAGAGAGTGCAGCCCCGCTGTTTACGATTTGTGAGTAGCGCTGTAGTAGACGGGGTATAGTCTGGCTGACAGACGGTAGTAGTGTGTCTTTAGATCTGTTGACGGTCTGTGGTCGTTTGTCTTCTGCTCTGGCTTTCTGCATGGCGTAGGCTGCGTCTCTGTATTGTGGCTGTACCCCCCCCCCCCCCGTTACAGGGTGTTATATAGGTGAGGGAGTTGACAGGGTGACTTACGATGCTGTAATCTCCGTACACGCCCCCCCTCCCACACTCCCCCCAGACCCTGTCAGTCTGTGATCTCTCAACAAATCACGGCTATCTACATCTGCCAGAGACTGGAAACAAACCACAAGAAAACACATAGACCTGGATTTACCTTCCGGCCACATAGCCTGTAGCGTGAAATCTACCGGCTGCAAAGCCTTCGATAGAGGGTTTTTTTACAAATCATTACATACTGTACACTGGAATATATAATAAAACACATCCTGAAGCTGGATTATAACTAAGTTTGATTTCCCTGTGAGAATAATACCTTGGATTTACCTGCCGCCGTCTACCTTTGATTTGTGGCGCAGCCAGTGCTGGTTGCGCAGCTTCTTAGCTCTGTAGGCCGTGTTGCCACAGTGTTCGTGGTCAAGTGTGTGTTCCAGTGCTCTAGCCGTGTGACTACATGTGTGTTCTAGTGTTCTAGATCAGTGGCTACATGTGTGTTCCAGTGTGCGAGCTTTAAGACCACATGTTTGTGCGGCAGGCAGCTGACCCACACCGGACCGTTGACCAGTGCAGATGACCGTTGGCTCGCCGTGGATTAGTACTCAAGCAGGATGAATCTTCAGGAGAGATTATACACAGCCTTCGTGGTCATCATTCTACACTTCATAACAGGTCAGTACCTTTTAAAACCCTTTAAGCCCTCACGATGCATTAAAACATCACTTCACATCCCTGAGACAGACCTTTTTTTCCTACAATTAGGGTTTTAGAAGGAAAATTTCCATGAAACAGTTTTACCAATACATGGCAAGTTTCTGTAATTTTTCACCCATTCAAGTCATCTTCATCCACTACAAGTCGAGAATTGCGACAGCAATTCGCGGCTTGCAGTGGATGAAGATGACAATGGTAAATTCAGGCTTGAAAGGGTTAACCCTTACAGCGCTGAAATATGCTTGTAAAAACCACACCATGGAGACCAAAGAGGTTTTTTTAAATTTGAAATCATCACAATTGTCTCAGTTAGCTCTTTCTGATTCATTTGAATACCTATGTTATGGGTCTACGGCCATTAGAAATATTTTTACTCTTACAGTGCGGCGATCGTCGTTAGACATCGACTTTAGACGTGAGAATCTGAAGTCTACAGACGTCAGATTACGTCGTCTAAAATCGATCTCCGCACCGCATGGGAAAATAAGTACCACCAGAAATCCCTAATACAACTGTATTATGCATTTCTGGTGCCCCATTTTGAAAATAAATATTTGAAAATAGGTACATATAACCTCCATTTTGTCAATAATTTTTACTCACTTGAAGTTGTGGTTGGCGTCAGCGAGACAAAACAACGAGACAGTACCTTAGAAATCAGCGATTTCCCCACCCCCCCCCCTCATACAATGACAACATATCGCCATTAACTCTTACAGTGCGGGCATCGACTTTAGTCGTCAGAATCTGACGTCTACAGACGTCAGATTCTGACGACTAAAGTCGATCCCCGCACTGTAGGAGTAAAAATATTTCAAATGGCCGTAGACCCATAATATAGGTATTCACATTAATCGGAAAGAGCTGACTGGGACATTTATGATGATTTCAAATTGAAAAAAATATTTTAGTTGCGATGTTTTTTACAAATTAATTCAGTAGGCCTACTTTAAGGGTTAACCCTTATGCCGCCAAGCGCGACTATAGTCGTTATTAGATTATTTCATAAGTCGATAAAATCGTATGATATTTGTAATTAAATTGGTATTTAGGAATCCAGATTTGCAAATGTTTGGTCTTCAAATAAACAAAAATGAGTAAATTTCACCACTTGAAGTTGTGGATCGCGGTAGCGATACATAACTTCCAGTGGGGGGGGGGGGAATTGAAATTGTATTTAATATATTTATTTAGTGCTTTATGGGTTAAAGAGTTCTTAAAAAAAAAAATCGATGCTTGTTTGGATGTGATGGACCCCCCTCGATCTAACCAACCACTGCTAAAAGAAATGAGTGGGGTTTAGGCCACATTTGTGCACATTTAGGCTAAACTGGGCCACCACACACGGCTAAACATGACGATTTTTTTTATTTCATTTTTTTTCAGTGATCCTTATTCTATAAAACATGTACCGAAGAGCCTTAACTTTTTAACCGTGTATTTTTAAAATTTCCACCCCTTGAAGCTGAGTCTCGCTACTGTGACCCACAACTTCAAGTTAGTGACGATTACCCTTATTTGCTGAATTTGAAACGAAAAATGAGCAAATCTTGATGTTGACCACAAACACGACTCTAATCGCTCTTAGTGGTTTAACCCTTACAGCGCGACGACCTACTTTAGTCGTCATAATCTGACGTCTAGCGGTACGTTGTCTCAACGCTGGGTGGGCGTCGCGTACAAATATTTATAATGGCCGTAGACCCATAACATAGGTATTCAAATGAATCAGAAAGAGCTGACGAAGACATTTATGATGATTTCAAATTGATAAAAACACCTTTGGTTGCGATGTTTTTTTTACAAATTAATTCAGCGCTTTAAAGTAAAAGTCACTTTAAGTCTGTCACTTTTGCGTTGCACGTTTTTTGCTAATTACTCACACAATTTTAATCAGATTGTCATGAAATTCGGCAAGCATTTTTTTCTACTCTTACTGTTGACTGCGGACCGCTAATGATCAGAGGTAGAATACCATACTTTGTTGGATTTTTTTACTACGTCAGGCTAAAATGTATGTATGTGAATTTAAATTTGATCCGACATGGACCAAATTTAAATTTAATGCACTAATTTGAAAAAAATATATATGAAATCTTTAACTGATGACAACACTCTATCTAACGTACTCTTCTGGGAACAAGAAGTCATTGACCCAATGATGTTTGATTGTTGGGCCAGAGTCGCAGACGGTGGGCCAACTCTGAACCAGCATTAGGCGAATTGCTCGTGAAATACCCAGTTATTATTTCAATTTGTTATATTTATTTGCATTGAATACCGTCAACTGCCCGGTTCTTTCCCAGCAAACACGAGACGTTGATCCAATGTTGTTTCAATGCTGGCCCAGCGTCTACGACGCTGGGCCAGCATTGGAACAACATTGGATCAACGTCTCGTGCTAGCCCGCATTGTCATGTTATAATGACTCTTCTACATGTTTTATTCATTAATACACCATGTAAATGCATGTTTTTCTTACATTCACAAACTTGTGAAGATGGAATAATATAATAGAAATATAATGCGTTTATTTATGTGGCAATCACGTCATCAGGGGTCCGCAGACAAACGTCATTAGCAGACGTTATCAGTTACAGTCTGTCCAACGGTGAAGGATGGTCCAAAATAAAAGTTAGCTTTTCGGTATCCAGTCAGCCAATTCTCAAGCGATTTTTATAAAATTTTGTAAACCCTATTTTCTTGTCATTTGGAATCGATCCTAAAAAATTTCGTAAGAAAATATTGGATAGTTCAAAAGTTAGACCATTTGACATGTAGTAAATGTATATTTATGACGCTCCTCTCTAACATGTATAAACCCAATAACTTCATTCCGGTTTATTCTCAGAATTGCGTTACATGTCAAATAGTCTAAATTTTGAAATACCAAATGGAATTTTGCGAAATTTTCAGGGTTGTTGCCAAATGATCAGATAATAATGGTTGCAAAATTTCGTGACAATCGCTTGAGAATTGACTGACTGGATACCAAAAAGCTAACTTTCATTTTGGACCATCCTCCACCGTTGGACAGACTATAGAGTTCGTGCATTTTTTAATGGAGAAACTGCAATAAAACTATACCCCTGTCTACGATATACCATATAAACTATACCCCTCTCTACCATTCATCGTATCAAAATAAAGGTACATTGCTGCGAGAAAACTGCAGAACTGTATATCGATGATCACATTGCAAAATCTCGTATATGTCTACATGATATGTAGATACATGCGAGATTTTGCATTGCGAAATGCACACTCTCGTATATGTCTACATACGATGTTTGCATTGTGACCATTGATATTTATCTATGCACTCATAAATGAATGATTTTACGTAGTTAACCAATGGCTTGCTTAATTATCAGTTAGCATTTTTCATTCATTTGAAGTTTAACCGTTGCAATGCTGCATATTTTGTATAAACCATGAAAAACATTTTTTTTAATTTGAAATCCTCAGCAATGTCTAAGTTAACTTTTTCTGTATCTTTAGGTATTCAAATGAGGCGGAAAGAGCTAACTAAGACATTTATGATGATTTCAAATTGGTCTCCAAATCTGGTCTCCATGGTTCATGCACACATATTTCAGGTCTGTGAGGGTTTAAGAATCCTCTCGATAAAAAAACAGATTTTGATGAATTCAAAACTAAGAGCGCGTTTTATTTATTTTTAAATTTGAATCTGACCTAAATCCACAGCTGTGGATTTAGGTCAGATTTAAATTTAAAAATAAATAAAACGCGCGCCACCCGGCCTTTTTCGTCGGTGGCTCCATCAAGCGAATGACCAGGTAACATTACCTGCGAGTTGTAGATTCATGTCATATTTTGTCGACGTGGGCGTGGGCCCTAGGGTAGTGGCTAGCACCGCTGCCTTTCACGCTGGAGTTCGGGGTTCGGTTCCCGGTTTTGGCGGTTTGAAAGAAGCAAAAATGTTTCTTCCCCATCCACGTGTAAAATTTGTGGGGAACCCCTGTGACCGCGAGGTAGCGTGCTCGGCCTCAGACCGCCAGGGCTCGAATTTAAAATCCTGTGTCTGGAGGACAGTGTCATCTCATTCATCTCACCATCCTCAGGAGGTTCTCCTGGCCCAGTTTAGCCTATATGTATAGTGCAGTGGTTAAAGTTGCCTGTTGGAAAGTTGGATATCGCGGGCTCGTCCCCCGCTCTGGGCTTCAAGTTTCAAAGACACACGAGGTAGCGTGCTCAGCCTCAGACCGCCAGGGCTCGAATTTAGAATCCTGTGTCTGGAGGACAGTGACATATCATTCATCTCACCATCTTCTGGAGGTTCTCCTGGCCCAGTTCAGCCAATATGTGCACAAAAGTTGCATAAAACCACATTTATTCATTCATTCATGTATTCCCTATTGTGGCTCTCAGCCATCCAAATGAATTTTTAAGGCACTTCAAGTTTTTTCTCGCTACCGCGATCCACAATTTTAAGTGACTGAGAATTACTTAGATTAGAAAAAAATATATCATATCGCATATGAGTTTAACATATTCAACCCTTTTAGCGCTGGAATCTGACGTCTGTAGACGTCAGATTCTGACGTTTAAAGACGACCCCCGCGCGGAAAGAATTGAGCTATCGATATTAGCCGTAGACCCATATCATAGGTATTAAAATGAAACGCAAAGAGCTAACTAAGGCATGTATGACGATTTTAAATTTAATTGAAAAAAACCTTTTGGTCATCATGGTTATACCCAAATAAAAAAATAATAATAAATCATTCTTGTAAGGGTGGGGACATATTTCACATGAATGTACGGGCGTTGCGTGACCAAGGTTAGGACCTATCTAATAAGATATAGGTGTGGATGATAGAGGTGTCATCACTCCAATGTTTATATAACACATGCGGGCTGCATTAGTGATATACCCAAGAATCAATAACCGTTGGAGACTAAAGCAATCACGGGCTTTAGACATGTTATAGCTTATATTTTTTTTTCATTCCTAATTTACAATAATGAATTGAAGGAGCCCACATTGGGCAATAATTAGGTGATATAAATCGACGTAACCTTCACAATATATGATATGAATAGACTATGCTTCGTATATATCAATCTATATCACACTCTGTGACGTGGTTCTGAAACGTACATTAGTATCCGTCCATATCACATTCTATGTTGTTTTTTGATGGCAGTTTTCAGTATTATATGTACAGTATGAGACGTACAGTAGATGTACAGTAGACGTACTGTAGACGTACAGTAGACGTACAGTAGACGTACAGTAGACGTACAGTAGACGTACAGTAGACGTACAGTAGATGTAAAGTAGACGTACCGTAGACGTACAGTAGACGTAAAGTAGACGTACAGTAGACGTACAGTAGACGTACAGTAGACGTATAGTATGAGACGTACAGCAGACGTACAGTAGACATACAGTAGACGTATAGTAGACGTATAGTGGACGTACAGTGGACGTACATAGGACGTACAGTAGACGTATAGTATGAGACGTACAGTAGACCTACAGTAGACGTACAGTAGACGTACAGTAGACGTATAGTAGACGTACAGTAGACGTACAGTGGTCGTACAGTAGACGTATAGTATGGGACGTACAGTAGACGTACAGTAGACGTACAGTAGACGTACAGTAGACGTATAGTATGAGACGTACAGTAGACGTACAGTAGACAGACAGTAGACGTACAGTAGACGTACAGTAGACGTACAGTAGACGTACAGTAGACGTATAGTATGAGACGTACAGTAGACGTACAGTAGACGTACAGTAGACGTACAGTAGACGTACAGTGGACGTACAGTAGACGTACAGTAGACGTACAGTAGACGTACAGTAGATGTAAAGTAGACGTACCGTAGACGTACAGTAGAAGTAAAGTAGACGTAAAGTAGACGTACAGTAGACGTACAGTAGACGTACAGTAGACGTAAAGTAGACGTACAGTAGACGTACAGTGGACGTACAGTAGATGTAAAGTAGACGTACAGTAGACGTACAGTAGACGTACAGTAGATGTAAAGTAGACGTACCGTAGACGTACAGTAGACGTAAAGTAGACGTACAGTAGACGTAAAGTAGACGTACAGTAGACGTACAGTAGACGTACAGTGGACGTACAATAGACGTACAGTAGACGTACAGTAGACGTACAGTGGACGTACAGTAGACTTACAGTAGACGTACAGTAGACGTATAGTATGGGACGTACAGTAGACGTACAGTAGACGTACAGTAGACGTAAAGTAGTAGACGTACAGTAGACGTACAGTAGACATACAGTAGACGTACAGTAGACGTACAGTAGACGTACAGTAGACGTACAGTGGACGTACAGTAGACGTACAGTAGACGTACAGTAGACGTACAGTAGATGTACAGTAGACGTACAGTAGACGTACAGTAGACGTACAGTAGACGTACAGTGGACGTACAGTAGACGTACAGTAGACGTACAGTAGACGTACAGTAGACGTACATTGGACGTACAGTAGACGTACCGCAAGAGGCGTACATTATGAGACGTACATTAGACGTACCGCATGAGACGTAGAGTTCAGAGTTACATTGGCAATCCCAGCTTCAAATGACGAAAATATTAAAGGGGCCACCATTAAATCCCCAGGGGGCTGCAGTTTTTGTCGTCGACAAATTATTTATTTCATGCATGGTCCGCCCGAAATTATTTACTTCTTCAATGAAGGGGTAATAACGAAATGACGTTATTGGTTATTCTTATGAGCTGAATGCCCTGTGTGTACGCCTCAGATATAACATGAATATGGCGACAGTGATAATGACGTGAACGTCTGGCGTATTCTATGATTTACAATGACCTTATTGCCTATTAGTAGGAGACCCCTATGCCATAATAACAACAAATAGGCAGCGTTGGCACAAAGTTGTTTTAATGGTTGTGCCGTCATTAACGCTTACCACGCTGAGTACGAAAAAAGTCGTCTTAATCTGTTCTCTTACCAGGGCAAATCACTGTTATTGACAGCGAAACGAGTGTTTAAACAAATGTTTGCTTCCAAATTAAGCAAATTAGAGCAATTTTCAGTCACTTGAAGTTGTGGATCGCGGTAGCGAGACACAACTTCAAGTGACTGAAAATTTAGGTTATGTAATTTATTGTTTCTACAGTCGTTTTTAATATGTTTCATTAGCAGGTTAAATCACAGTTAATATAAATGAAACGAGTGTTTGAACAAACAAGATTTTCAAATGTGTTGTTTCAAATTGAACAAATATGAGTGATTTTCGCCAACTTGTAGTTGTGGATCGCGGTAGCGAGACACAACT
Source organism: Flabesymbios commensalis (assembly GCA_964017125.1). NCBI lineage: Eukaryota > Metazoa > Annelida > Polychaeta > Terebellida > Flabelligeridae > Flabesymbios > Flabesymbios commensalis. The sequence continues at coordinate 109,328,808 of OZ024904.1, read as the reverse complement.
ACAAGTTGGCGGAAATTTAAATTATGGAACTTATTGTTTCCATAGTCGTTTTTAATATGTTTTATTACAAGATTAAATCACACATAGGAATGAAACGACTGCTTAAACATACAAGATTTTCAAATGTGTTGTTTCAAATTGAACAAATATGAGTAATTTTCAGTCACTTGAAGTTGTGGATCGAGGTAGCGAGACACAACTTCAAGTGAGTGAAAATTCAGGTTATGTAATTTATTGTTTCTACAGTCGTTTTTAATATGCTTCATTACAAGGTTAAATCACACATAGGAATGAAACGACTGTTTAAACATACAAGATTTTCAAATGTGTTGTTTCAAATTGAACAAATATGAGTAATTTTTGCCAGCTTGTAGTTGTGGATCGCGGTAGCGAGACACAAATTCAAATGGGTGAAAATTTTGATAATGCAACATATTGGTTCGCTTAGTGTATGCGTTATTGGCTAGTATTTGGCCCCACATCATGAAGTATCAAATAATAACGTATACCCAGTGAGCGCGATACGTTGAAACAATGATGGTTTAATGCTGGGCCATCGTCGCAGACGGGGAGGGGGGGGGGAGTGGCAGATGAGAATTAAATTGAACTCCAGCATTTTTTATTTTAATTAGGCGTCAAACAATGATTTTGTTATTAGTTTTCTAAACTGACAATCGAGATGTCCAGCTCAAACTGAAAACATTCTGAGTGTGACTTATCGCTATTGAAACCAAGTCATTTAAAAAAAGAGATGGTGGGCCTGGACCCCACCCCCCCCCCACCCCCTTGTGCCCTCCTCTGGATCCACCACTGATACATTATATAGTGATAAATGATTAAAGTAAAATTTAAATACATTCGTAAGCGGCCTTTTATACAGCGTGCCTATTTTGAAAACAAATATGGCGGTCTAATTTTTATATTAAAAAAATGACGTAAAATCCAACAGAGAAAAACGTCATCATTCCCAGCAGGGTATGGCTGAGTTCAAAAGCCATACCCTGCTGGGAATGATAGAGTATGACATGCGGGCCGCACTATTTTTGTATTGATCTATCACTTCTAATAAGTAATAATTTTGGCTTTGCATTGTAGCGTACTGACGTACTACTACTAATAATATTTATCTGAAAAAAAGTATTTAAATATAATCGTAAAGTCATTTTGTTGTGCCCATTTGAAAACAGATATTGCGGACATTTAATTTGAGAAAATGGAAACATTGTTTTTTCAACCCTAAATACCTCAACGTGGCTTAAAATGCAAATAATCTGGAAATTAAGAGTGACCTCCAACGGAATTATACAGCGAACCTGATTCTATGGATATTACAGACTCTATACATTATCGATACACTGCCGTGCAAGGCCAGAAGGTAGTATCTGCTTACTTTACTAGTGATCAGATACCGCCTTTTGGCTTTGTAGATCAGTATAGGTGTGTGGTGAGAAAAGCCTATAAACAAGCGCAGTGGATCATTCAGGTGAACATAAACCTACTGTGGAGCTCAGTAAAAACAGCAACATTAAATATTCAACATCCTCTCTAATCTACTCTGATCTACAAAGCCTAAAGGCAGTAACTTCAAAAGTGAGCAGTTACTGCCTTTTGGCTTTGTATTGTAGCGTACTGACGGACGGTCATAGTCATAAAGCGGTCAGATTGTAACGCTTTAGTCCCCAGATGTGGAAAAAGATTATGTTTCAACCCTTTAACCACCGGTACCGCATATATTCGGGTTTTTAGTATTTATCAGCACAATAAATGGCACATTTTAAATTTGGTAGAGATAAAATATGACATCAATCAGCAAGATTTGAAAAGAGTTGACCCCCATTTTGTCAAATCTGAATAATTTTCACTCACTTGAAGTTGTGAATCGCGTCAGCGGGACACAAATTCAAGTGGGTGAAAATTCAAATTGAATAATTTGGCGGTTAAAAGGTTAAAGCTCTGACAATTTCTGTATAAGCCATGAAGACCAAAGGTTCTTTTTAATTTGAAATAATCATACATGTAGTTAGCTTTTTCCGCTTCATATTATTACCTATGTTATTGGTCTTCGGCCATAATAGATAATTTTACTTTTAAAGTGCGGGGGCATTAGTCGTCAGAATCTGACGTCTACAGACGTCAGATTCTGACGTCTAATGTCGATCTCCATACTTTAAGGGGTTAAAGCCCAGATTTGACGAAAACAAATGGATTTCAAAGTAAGCTCCAATAATATCGACTTTCAATTGTTTCTAATATCACTTTTATCACCGTATTCACAACATGTTAACAACAAGGAATACATGTTAACCTAAAAACTTACAGGGCTGCAATATGTGTAAATAAACCAAAGGTTCTTTCAATTTGAAATCATTATAAATGTCTTAGTTGGCTCTTTCCGCTACAATTGAATACCTAAGTTATGGGTCTACGGCCATTTTAAATAGTTTACTGTTTTAGTAGGGGGATCGACTTTAGACGTCCGAATCACTGTCTACCCTTTCATTCACATAAAGATGTGGATCGAGGTAGCGAGACAAAGCTTCAAGTGGGCTTAATGCGTTTACAATATTATTTTTGGCTACATAACCCTGTGCAATATAGGTACGTTATTTCCTTCAGTCAACCAGCATCATAATGTATTATTAATCCATAATATTCTGCGTTTTGTACGGTGAGTTGTAATGTGCTATTGATACGTTATTTTCTGTGACTACCCCGTGGCATAATCTATTATTTATACATAATGGTATTCACCTTCCAGGTGCGGTGAAATTACAAGCAGATTGTGCCGATTAGCCGAGTGCCAGCTTCGGCTATGCTCCTGTATATCATAGATTTAACACAGAGTTTTTTTATTCCGTAATAACAGACTCTGTGTGCGATACGGAGTCTGTAATCATTGCCATTCGTAAAGTTGTGCCCTAAAAATCAGGTTGGCGGACGATCGATGCGCAATGAATTCATGCGTCAATGCAGGGTTCCCCACAGAAAAAAAATCATCTGGTTGTTCTCTCAAAAATCTTAACTTAGCGCGCGCGGCAGCTTAACCCTTACACTGCTGCAGAAAATTTGCAGCATGTGTGGTTGCCCACTAAGTAATAGATCTATCTAAAAGCCAATAAATTACAAGATCAGTCACTGTCAGTTAGCCATCTTTAAAACGCAAATGGAAGGACACCACAAAACGGAACAGAAAAAAATAATAATAAAAAATTCAATTTTTTTTTTTCAGAATTCATCCGGTCGGGCAGCCGGCATTTCCGGCACTGTGGTCAATGTTTGATCAGTGATTCGTATATTTTGTATTATGACAGAAATAATGCCCTAAACCTTTCAAGCCTGACTTTACATTGTCATCTTCATCCACTACAAGCCGCGAATTGCTGTCGCAATTCTCGACTTGTAGTGAATGAAGATGACTTGAAGTGGGTGAAAAATTAAAGAAAATTGCCATGAATTGGTAAAAGAGTTTCATGAAAGTTTTCATTCTAAAAACGCAGTTGTAGGAAAATTAGGTCTGTTTTCAGGGATGTAAAATGATGCTTTAATGCATCGTGAGGACTTAAAGGGTTAACGCGGGGATTTAAACGGCAGGCTTTATATGTTAAAGGTGATATATCACCCCTTATATAGTATGATTAATTTTGTGACAAATAAATCAAAGTTGCCACAAGATGGGGCACAAGTGTTTCCTTATATGGGGTGATTGGCCATCATGTGACCCTCCGAGAGGGTCACATGATAGCCAATCACCCCCATATATCGGGTGATTAGCTATCATGTGAATGATAGAAAATCACCCCATATAAGGACATAATTAATTATACCATATAAGGGGTGATAGATCACCTTTAATTTATCATTTGAATAGAGTTACCATCACATTTTCATGAAATTATTGACCTCAGCGTACACTCCCAGCAAACACGATACATTGACACAATGCTGGGTGAATGTTGGGCCGACGTCATATTTACAAATCCACCTTTATGCTAGCGAGCTCTAAACTTGATCGAAATTGTAAAATAATGTAGTCAACGTGTTCATTTAATAAAAATGGAAGAACAGTTTCGTTCTTCTTAGGCTGCAGAAATTAACCCTTTCAGCGCGAGGACCGTCTTTATGCGTCAGAATCTCACGTCTGTAGACGTCAGATAAAAAATAAAATATTCCTAAGGGCCGTAGACCCATAACATAGGTATTCAAATGAAGCGGAAAGAACTAACTGAGACATTTACGGTGATTTCAAATTGAAAAAACCCTTTAAACTCCGTGATACAAAATAATTCAGCGTTTTAAGACTTAAAGCGTTGAGGAGCCCTTGATGACAGGACCACTCGCCTCTCCCAGATACTGGCAGAATTGATCAGGCTATTTTATATCTGTCAGTGGAGCTTCCTCGTTTCTCACGATCAAGGTCCTTGATACTGAAGGTCAAGATACTGACCCCTACAGCTTGACCTCAATCAGAATAGGTCAAGGACAGACGGAATTCAATAGATAAGACTGAATCAACGCCTTGGTAATACAAAGAAACGCCGTGCTCATTATCTCTTATCGATCGAGGCTTTCAAAATGCTTTCAAAATCCGAGATCAAGCAAAAATTGTAAATAATAATAAATATAAACAGCTTGAACTACGACAAATATTGCTATTTATGAAAAATAAACATGACTCAACCTAAATTATTATATTAAATGAGGATCTGCCAAAAAATATTTCATCTAATTCAGTGTCGTTTTGTTTGCATTAACCCTTTCAAGCCTGAATTTACCATTGTCATCTTCATCCACTACAAGATGCAAATTGCTGTCGCAATTTGCGACTTGTAGTGGATGAAAATGACTTGCTCTGTGTGGCAAATGAACAGATATATTGTTATTATTACAACAGTTGCTTGAAAATATTCTTTCGAAAAGTGTAGGGAATTAAGTTATTCTACAGATATGCAAATGATGCTTTGATGCATCGTGAGGGTTTAACACGTAAACTCTGTATCAGAAGGGTCAAACCGAGGTATTTTATTTGCCCTTATTCACTTTTTATTGTAAATCATAATAGTCCTGCACAGCGCTGAAATATTTTTGTATAAAACATGGAGATCAAAGGTTTTTTTTCAAATTGAAATCATCGTAAATGTCTTAGTTAGCTCTTTCCGCTTCATTTGAATACCTTTTTATCGGTTTACGTCCATCATATAGTTTTCTTTTTCATTGCGGGGATCGACTTTAGACGTCAGAATCTGACGTCTAAAGTCGATCCCCGCAATGAATTAAACACATTGCACGGATCTATCTTGGTGTCTAGGGCGGGGGCCCTAGGGTAGTAGTTAGCACCGCTGCCTTTCACGCCAGAGTTCGGGGTTCGGTTCCCGGTCTCGGCGGTTTCAAAGAAACAAAAAATGTTCCTTCCCCATCTACGTGCGAAAACAAATATTGTGGGGAGCCTCCGTTACAGAGAGGTAGCGTGCTCGGCCTCAGACCGCCAGGGCTCGAATTTCGAATCCTGTGTCTGGAGAACAGTGTCATCTCAATCATCTCACCATCCTCAGGAGGTTCTCCTGGCCCAGTTTAGCCTATATGTGCACAAAGGTGGCCTAAAGCCTGATTCTTTTCATTTCACTTCATTTTATCTTGGTGTCTATCGCGTCAAAAATACAATGTTAAATTAGTTTCCATAATATAGTAATACATGTACTGGGCCCGTGATTTCGTACAAGTTGCGATATATCGTAGGCTTCTGTTTGGTCGAGATGGCCATCTCGACGAATCAGAAGCCTATGATATATCGTAACTTGTACGAGTTTACGGGCCTAGTTAAGTAAGTGATACCAACGCGTCACTGTATGAGCCACTCATCGATTATTGAGAATTAATTTCGCTTTTATGTCCCATAAACGTAACACATGTCAAGTGGTATAACTTTACAGGAGTACGGAAGATCAGAAAATAGTTAGACTAATTATGCTAATATAGTAATAACATAATAAAGAAACGTAAAAAAACATATTAGATATAACATATCTTCTCTATGACACCAGACTTTCACTAAGACGTTTTCGCTAGCATGAAATTACTAACAAATCTGACCGGAATTGACTGATAAATCTGCAAAAATCTGCAAAAATCACTACTGCGTGGCTTTTGTGAACTATAGGCTGTATCCATGGCAAACGTTGTGTCAATGCTGGGTCGACGCCGGGGACGTTGGCCCAGCATTGAATCAGCATTTGCCCAGCGTCTGTTGGGCTTGGGGTCCGCACCAGCCTGGAGGAGGCGTCGCGGAAATTGGTTTGCTTGAGGACAATCTACAGCGCGGATTAGACAGAGGTCCCCGCTGTGGCCAAAAGTCGATTAGCAAAATATATCTCTGCTCGGCGGGGTTTATTGTCAACTACGAGGACAATACACGTGCTGCACGTGCTGGGGAGGCGACGCGGGGGGTAATGATGCCATGCGGGGGGCAGGGATGCCTCGCGGGGGGTAACACAGGATGTAAAGGTCTACCTGGATTGAATGTGAGGATACAGACACATGTCCTGAGCACCACCGTCACACCTTTATATGGACAAAGACAGCAGCCACACAAATCTTTACGTGTTACATCAGGAAAATAAGCTTCATCATTCTCCATTCGCGGAGAACCGGTGTTTTTGTTCGTGCTGTTTTTTTACAAACTAATTCATTTAATACAAATACATTTCCCTCATCATAATGCCACCCCGCCATAATGCCAACAAATGGCAGAGTCCCAATGTTGGCGTTACATCGAGGTGGTACTGTACCTCCAAACGACAATCACAGGGAAATAACATTCATACTGAGAGCAAATCTATAAGAATTAATAGTCTCTATAACCCTCTTTAGACTTTTTTTTTACCTCAAATAGTCTCGCTTATTTGACATTATGATAATTCTATTATTATTTATTTTATTTGAAGTTCTATCGGTTATCAATGCCGTTTTTTTCTAGAAACTAAGCTCTGAGCTGTCCAATCACCGTCAATAGACACTTTAGATTATCTTGCTTCCTGAATTGCATCCGAAAAGGTGAAACATTAGACTACTGCCTTGTTTCAATAATTACTGCATTTTCAGGATTTTATATCAGTTGAAGAACTTAGTTTTTTTAAATTAATGGCCGCCATGATAGCCGCCAAATCACGATCTGGACTACAACGCATGAACTATGTAACATATAAATGAATGATGTGGTTTCTCGCCCCAAAATATCAAATGCTTTTCATCAAAACATGCACAAGCTATCTAATTTGAATAAAACAAAATGGTGGCCTCACTACAGCCTTGGATTTATATTTTTAACTCGGCAACATAAATTGCTGCTATTTAAATCCAGACGAAGGTCTTCGGATGAACAAATGAAATGAAATGAATCGGGCTTTAGGCCACCTTTGTGCACATATAGGCTAAACTGGGCCAGGAGAACCTCCTGAGGATGGTGAGATGATTGAGATGACACTGTCCTCCAGACACAGGATTCGAAATTCGAGCCCTGGCGGTCTGAGGCCGAGTTCGCTACCTCTCGGTCACGGAGGCTCCCCACAATACTAACTTTCACACGTGGATGGGGAAGAAACAATTTTGTTTCTTTCAAACCGCCGAGACCGGGAACCGAACCCCGGACTCTGGCGTGAAAGGCAGCGGTGCTAACCACTACCCTAGGGCCCCCGCCCTTTCGGATGAACAGGGGAATCGTTGATTGGACTAACCTTACTATTTAAAGCCCTACGTTGACTAAATTTATATTTTCACCCACCTGAAGTTGTCTCTCGCTGGCGCGACCCACAACTTTAAATTACACATTTGTGTTAAATTCAAGACCAAATATTTGCAAATCTTGATGCTTATATACTCCTTTCATACCAGTTACTATGAGTCAACGTGTTATAAAACAGATTTAAAATAATCACAGTGGAGCTTAGCGCTTATCCATTATAGAGAGGGGATTGACTTTAGACGTCAGAATCTGACGTCTGTAGACGTCAGAATCTGACGTCTAAAGTCTATCCGCACTGAAAGAGCAAGACATCTATGCTGCCCGTAGACCCATAACAAAGGTATTCAGTAGAAGCAGAAACAGCTAACTAAGTCATTTATGATGATTTCAAATTGAAAAAAATCGATCCTTTGTTTTATATATACATATTTCAGCGCTTTAACGATTAAAGTGTTAACATTTTAAGCCCTTTTTGCCCCTCTCACCCTAGGAATGAGAGGGTGTGGATGCTGGAGGTGGCAAATTGAAGCATCTGTATCTTGGGATTTGTAGCGCGTCCCAAGGCCACGTGGTCTGATAGCCATCATAGCGGATCACACCCTACCAGCTGACCAATACAAGTTAATCCAATGCTGTTTTAATGCTGGGCCAGCGTCGTAGACGGTGGCCCAACATTAAAACAGCATTGGGTCAATGTCTTCTGTTAACCGGAATCGTTTGAGATCCCATCATCTTGGAATTACACAGAAGGGGTGGTGGGGGTGGGGGGTCCTGTGGAGCTAACATCTAGCCCACTGAGGAGTAAACCATGGAGATCAAAGGGTTTTTTCTCAATTTGAAAACACCATGAATGTTTCAGTTAGCTCTTTCCAGTTCGTTTTAATACCTATGTTATGGTTCTGACGATTATAACAGATTTTATTACCATGAATGTTTCAGTTAGCTCTTTCCAGTTCATTATAATACCTAAGCTATGGCTCTGGCCATTATGAAACACCATAAATGTTTCAGTTAGCTCTTTCCAGTTCATTTTAATACCTATGGTATGGTTCTGGCCATTATAACTGATTTTATTACCATAAATGTTTCAGTTAGCTCTTTCCAGTTCATTTTAATACCTAAGCTATGGTTCTGACCATTATAAAACAACATAAATGTTTCAGTTAGCTCTTTCCAGTTCATTTTAATACCTATGGTATGGTTCTGGCCATTATTAATGATTTTATTACCATGAATGTTTCAGTTAGCTCTTCCCAGTTCATTTTAATACCTATGGTATGGTTCTGGCCATTATAAATGATTTTATCATTTACCTATGTTATGGTTCTGGCCATTATAAATGATTTTATTACCATAAATGTTTCAGTTAGCTCTTTCCAGTTCATTTTAATACCTATGTTATGGTTCTGGTCATTATAACTGATTTTATTACCATAAATGTTTCAGTTAGCTCTTTCCAGTTCATTTTAATACCTATGTTATGGTTCTGGCCATTATAAATGATTTTATTACCATGAATGTTTCAGTTAGCTCTTCCCAGTTCATTTTAATACCTATGGTATGGTTCTGGCTATTATAACTGATTTTAATATTTACCCTTCCAGTGCGGGGATCGACTTTAGACGTCAGAATCTGACGTCTATTGATGTCAGATTTTGATCTCTATAGTCGATTCTTGCACTGAAAGAGTAAAATATTTATAATGGCTGCAGACCCATAACATAGGTATTCAAATGAACCAGAAAGAGCTAACCCTGCTAACTAAGAGAGTTAAGATGATTTCAAATTGAAAAAAAAACACTTTTTATTTCTTGGTTTATATGAAAATATTTTAGCGTTTGAAGGTTAAGCTCCCAGATCTCACTGTGCTGGTTTAATGTTGGACCAGCGTCTATGACATTAAACCAACACCAGGTCTGCCCGGTGTTTGTTTGTCAGAGGGGGGGGGGGGTCTTTGAAGCCGACAGTTACATCCTTGAATATTGTTTTACTTCTCTTTCTGCATAATAATGGCAATATCGCGACAGAAGGAAGCCAGGAGTCGGGACTATGGCCTACTTTTATGGAATGAGTTTAAAAGATCTTTATAGTTTGATAGGTATTTATTGACGACGGACAGTCTTTATAGACTTATGCGTAATTAAAATGAACAGTATTAAAGTATGCTTTAAAATTATTAAATGAAATATACATGTTAATGATTCTATATATGATAGATATATGTTTCCCGCACCAGATAAAATAGCTGCTATTACTATAAATAGTAGCACAAAGATATTTGGAAAAGCTCAGAGAGCAATAGGATATATAAACGTTGATATGACTAAAGTATTATGTAAAAAAAAACATGGATGTATTAAAACATCATAATGACATTTAAAAAATACTTTAATTAGAACATAATTTTATGATTGTACAAAGAACATTAGCCGGCAATAGCAATCATTAGATGAAACACAGTAGCAGAAAAAACACTACGTTGCATAATAACTCTTATTTTTTTATTTACTACCGTTCTTTAGACAGGTTGATGCAGGTGTGCGTTTATACACATTATTAGTCTCTATTTTCCAGTGTATAATTCTTGTACACAGTGTTGTTTATTGCTAATATTCTCATATATCTGTCAAGAGCAATACAATTTATTTTTGTTCAGACAATAGTTCAAAATAAAAAAAATATTTAGAGCCTCAATTTGACAAAAAGGGAAATTACCCGTACACTGTTGAAATGTGTATGCTTCCATTTTTTGTCATTTGAAACTGAAATTGCTGACGCAATTTCCAGTTTCATATGACGAAAAATATTTATATTTATGAAAATTAGCCATTCCCAAAATATGATGATTTGATTGACTGAGTATCCTATACAAAAAATATTTTGTCATTTTTGGTAGCATAGATTTTTATGTGGCTAGAAACTTCATTTAAACCATACGGTTCAGGTCGGATATGGATTAAAAAACAATATTTTTTACTTGAAGATAGACCAGGTACTACTGATAGACTTTGTATTCACCGTATCCACCAGGGTTGAAGGCAATTGTGTAATGCTAATTTTATTTGAAATCGAAAAATCACGACTATATGTAATTGTAATTGCATTTGTAAATGACAAAATATGTGGCAGTATAGGCCTAATTGTAACTGTATTTGTAATTAAAAATGTCAAGGTCGTGATTGATTTAATTACACTTCAATTACATCCCAATTACAGTGTTTTTAATTTTCAAAGTGAGGGAATCGACTTTAGCCTACGGATGATCCCCGCACTGTAAGAGTAAAAAATATTTGTAATGGCCGTAGACCCATGACATAGGTATTCGAATAAATCACAAAGAGCTAACTAAAACATTTATGCTGATTTCAAATTGAAAAAGCCCTTTTAAGTCTCGATGGCTTGTACAAAAATATTGCAGCGTTATCAGGGTTAAAATTTCATGAAAACATTATAATTTGTATGAGAATAGACGAAAACTCTGTGCCCATGTTTTAAAATAATTAAGCCTTGAATGGAATAATGCACCCTCAGGACAATATCACACTTGTTGGGTCAATTATGGTACACGGCGTACCAGTAGTTGACCAGTTGTTTATCACACTGGCCGGCCCCGATGGCTCGTTTGGTCCGGTTGTGGTGCGAAAGGCAAAGGTACTGGTTTACAATACCGACCGGGTCTGATTTTTGTCATAGGGTTTTGTATATACTGGGGCTCCATTCTGTCGCGATTTTTCCATAATTGTGCAAAAAGCGACATAAAACAATTTTTATATTATATTACACTGACAATAAGTTTTCATATGGCCGTGGTCCGTACGTGCGCTATGAGTCGTGTGTATCATTTTACAAGGTGTTCACACATTATTTTTATATCTTCATTAAGAATTATCTTTGCTTAAATTGTACTCGATAACACCTTGAAAGACCCTTTCCGCTTTCTAATTTCACCATACTGGGACCACTTTGACGAAGGGTGCACCACAGCGAAGGTTATAATGGGAGAATGTATTGTATTTTTTATTTTTGTAGAAAACTGATAACTTTTGACGTGAATACCAATGATGTGTTGTTAGTCTAGCTTGTGGAGCATTTCAGTGAACATTTACCAGTGAAATGTTATGATTTACCGCTTTTGGAGTATCGGTTGAAGCCTCTTGGTAATCAGGCATGAGCGCGGGGGTATAGACGGGGGGCTACAGATATCTGGGATTCCTTCCCCTCAGTGTCTGGCACCTCTCATCACATATTACTCCATAAATCACCGCACGTTATCTTCCCCTGCTGTTGACGTATTGCCGCAACATCCTGATGATTCCCCGCACAGACATGTCTACTTAACCAGGCTAGATAGCTACTGTAACATAAACCGTTTTTACTCCAGTTTAGTTTGTAGAATTATATATTTTTAAATTCTACAAAATAAGATAGGTGAAAATAAGGAGTGAAAATAGACGGCACACAATAGCTACTCTGCAATGCAGCCAAAAGGCATTTTCTGCTTACTTGTAAAGTGAGCAGATACTGCCTTTTGGCTTTGCACTGTACAACACAAGTTTTCTCTATAGTTTAGTTTGTAGAATTCTATATTTCTAAATTCTACAAAATAAACAGAAGTGAAAACAGACGGCATATAGTAGCTACTAATAAAAAAAAATACAGTATCTCACTTGTAAATGAAGCAGATACTTCCATTTAGCATTGCGAGGCTGTATCTGTAGGTCGTCTGTTTCTCCTTCTGTTTACTTTATACAACAGTATTATTATTTCCTATTTGTCACCGATTATTTCAATTAGGCTATGCTATGCTATGGATATCAAAGGGTCGTATCTGCCACTTCATAAAGTCGCAGATACGACGCTTTAATATTTTTACACAAATCATGTAGATCAAATGTGTTTTTTTCCATTTGAAATTATCATAAATGTCTTAGTTAGCTCTTTCTGATTCATTTGAATACCCAAGTTATGGGTCTACGGCCAATATAAATATTTTCTTTCTTTCAGTGCGGGGATCGTTACCATGAGTCTTCGACCGTTATAAATATTTTACTCTTTCAGTGCGAGGATCGACTGTAGACGTCAGATTGGGATCGACTGTAGACGTCAGAATCTGACGTCTACAGTCGATCCTCGCAGAGTTAAACCGAGATATATAAATGATGATTGGGCGAAAGTTTTTATCTCTCCTGAATTGTATCCGTGCCAGAAATATTTATCCAGACTCTATCACGTTTAGCATGCCAAGCAGAGCGATCTATCCATCATAACTCAATTATTATGGACTTATTGATCTCTGAATTCTGACACAGCTATTATTATTTATATGCGAGCAGCTGCCCAAACCTTTTCTGCAATTATTTTACTGTGGTAAATTTTACAAAATCGCTCGTTTTCTGACAGGTTAGAATTCTGCCAGACGAAATTCGTCACTTTAGCCAAGTAACCTACATACATGGACCCAATGTTGTTTTAATGCTGGGCCACCGTCTGCGACGATGGCCCAACATTGAAACAGCATCGGATCACCGTATCGTGTTTGTTGGGTTTAGAATTTTCTGGCAGGTTAGAATTCTGGCAGGCGATATTCGTCACTTCAGGCCATAGATCACATATCTTATCATCTATAGATGCTGACATGGGGTCTGTCTTAGAGGAAAAGTTTCCTCGTGCGTCTTGTGGATAGTTATGCCACTACATTTTGCTGGAAAATGTAACTTTTGAAAAAATATATGAAAACATCGCAGGTTGCGTATCCATCGCGGCATGTCATTCTGATACTCTTGTAACCGAATTCCTGCTGACATGAGTGTACTTAAGACATGAGAGGTCAGTGAGGCATAATAGTATGTCGATCTATTATATATTATAGTATATAATAATTATAATAATGTAAAGATGTTCTCAAATTTACTTTTAAAATGACTAAAACCAAAGACTTCAAAAATATGTGTATACATGTATATTTACAAATAACTTTTATAACAATGTACACATTTCCACAATTTTTTTTAAATGCGTAACAAATATTTAAAAAACACGTTTATATATTTATAACTATACACTATAATAATAAAATCAGTGTGACTTAATTTTTAAAATGCTGCAAAAACGTAAAAACATTCTTATGAAATAAATGTCTCAACAATGCAATTTGGATTTCCCTCGCATTTTTTTAAAATGTATTTAAAGCTGTGAAAATATATTTTAATATTTATAAATAACTATCATAACAATACAAATAACTTCCTGGAAAATATCATCAATCTGTAATGAATCAAAATGCAAAATCTGTGACGGACATTTTTGTGAATTTACGAGTGTTGCTTGTTTAATTGTGTTCCTCAAATTTTTTTTTTAAATGCTTTAAAAGTTGTAAAGCATCCGTGGCGTGTTGTTTGTTTAACTAAACATTCGATGATTTGTTTTTCAAATAAGGCTAGCCTGACGTATTGAGCATCAAAAACATAAAACATTTATATCATAACAAGCCGAATCTATCAACACATACACACATAGGTGGGAAGTTTCCATCACTCGATGTCTGTTGTTTGTTAGCTTCATTTTGTTCATCTCCAATTCTAGTGTTATTTGTTAAAATATTTTCTTCAAATGTATTTTTAAAAGCCCGAAAAGCTGTAAATTTAAACTATATCAATCATCACAAATTGCGTAGCGTGACTTAGCGTGTGTTGTTTGTTTAACTAAACATCGGATGCATTTGTTGAAGTAAGACTAGCTTCACTTCTTCATCTCTCACTCAACATAGGATGATCAGGTGCTGCCAGGTAAATAAACAAGATAGCCAGTGGCATCGCAATGCTGAGTGAATGCTTGCCAGCATTCACCCATCATTGGGATAATGCCAGGTAAGCAAACAAGACCGTCAGTGACGTCCTAATGATGGGCGAATGCTGGGCTGGCATCTGAGATTCCGGCTCAACATTCACCCATCATTGGGATAATGCCAGGTAAGCGAACAAGACCGTCAGTGACGTCCTAATGATGGGCGAATGCTGGGCTGGCATCTGAGATTCCGGCTCAACATTCACCCATCATTGGGATAATGCCAGGTAAGCGAACAAGACCGTCAGTGACGTCCTAATGATGAGTGAATGCTGGGCTGGCATCTGAGATGCCGGCCCAGCATTCACCCATCATTGGGATAATGCCAGGTAAGCGAACAAGACCGTCAGTGACGTCCTAATGATGGGCGAATGCTGGGATGGCATCTGAGATTCCGACCCAACATTAAACCATCATTGGGATAATACCAGGTAAGCAAACAAGATAACTGATGACATCCCAATGTTGGGTAAATGTTGGGATGGCATCTCTGATGCCGGCCCAGCATTCACCCAGCATTGGGATAATTGAAACAACACATTGAAACAACATTGTCTCAATGTCTCATGATTGCTGGATACTGCTGAGGTTACAGTCAAAATCCCCAGTGATGCTTTAAAGTTGGCTATGCATCTGATGTGCCCAATGCTGGACTAATATGGGGGCAGAACTTCATAATACCGGGCCAACTTTAGCCCAGCATTGGGTAATACCTGGTGTGAGATAAGAATCTAGCCCAGCGTCAGATAGAATCTCTCGGTGGGTGGTCGGCATAGAGTCGGCACTCTGTCTCCATACTCTCTGAGGTGGAGCCTACATATTTCTGAGACTTCACGTGGTCGCCTTGTGTGAGCTTTGCGTCGCTTTCTGTACTTTTTTGTGGCAATATCCCTACGCAATTTAGTGTGAACTCTGTGAAACTCAATGACCTCGACCTACTTTGTTTTCACCGAGCTGGCTAATACAATGAAGTATAGGGGAGGGTTCTTATATAACCTTGTTTTCACCGAGTGACGTCACTGCGTTCCATAGAATGAAGTATGCGGGATGGGGTGTTATATAACCTTATTTTCACCGAGTGACGTCACTGCGTTTCGCAGAATTGGCGCCGTTGTCATATTTTTTTTGCACTGTTTGGCAATATTTTAGCAAGACGAAGCATAAAGACAAGACCATTAGACTTCAAGGATACTATATCATAGACAGTGGTGCACACCCCAGACCTCCGAACAGTGTAGAGAAATGTGTATGCGCACAACCACAATAACATTCCCAATACCGCCAGTCCCCTGCCTGGTCAAATAGGCAACCCCGAAGAAATGAATCAATGGAACAATGAGTAATGAATGAATGAATGAATGAATGAATGAATGAATGAATGAATGAATGAATGAATGAATGAATGAATGAATGATCAATCAATCAATCAATCAATCAATCAATCAATCAATCAATCAATCAATCAATCAATCAATCAATCAATCAATCAATCAATCAATCAATCAATCAATCAATCAATCAATCAATCAATCAATCAATCAATCAACCAACCAACCAACCAGCCAATCACTAAATGAGAAATTGTATTTAATAAATTGATAAAAAAAAGAAACAATCAAAGAAAGAAAGAAAGAATGAGGAATAAATAAATGAATGAATAAATGAATGAATGAATGAATGAATGAATGATTGAATGAATTAAGGAATGAATGAATGAATGAATGAATGAATGAATGAATGAATGAATGAATGAATAAATGAATGAATAAATGAATGAATGAATAAATGAAGGAATGAATGAATGAATGAATGAATAAATGAATGAATGAATGAATTACAATAATTCGTTGTCCTAAATTTACAAGTGATCATTATAGGCCTACAAACCACCCATCAAGCAAAGTTTTTGCGTATGTTAATTAACATTTCATTTTATACATAATAATTAGGTTAATTAATTTTGTGTCTACCTAATATGACGAGTGATATTACATTTTATCTCTTGTCCTGCTGATATTTTTTCGGTCATTAAATATATGGCATCGCCTACGCAATTTGAAGCTTCAAATTTCGAAAAAATATCACGATTTACCAAAGATTTTATCTGTAAAATGTAATTATTTTATTAAGTGAGCGTCTGTCACATTCTATTTGCTGGATTTCAGTGGCATTTTATTTAGCCCGACACCGTATATACGGTCCTAGCAGCATAATGGTATGTTATACGTGCGGAATTACACGCTTTATGGCCTGTTATTGCATAATACCGGCTTTATTAACAGCTAATAACATTGTCATTTATCAGTGCTGGTGGGTATGTGTAATTAATTTATAGATTTAATAAAGCTGAGTTTACATTTGGCTGCCATTATTCCTTTATTCAGTCAGACAACTGAGAAGACAGTGACCTGAACATTATAACCGTCTTAATCAACCCTCGAAGTGCTGAAATATTTTGTATAATACTGTGTTAATTGTATTATAGCGATGCATGTAAAACAATGTATGTATATTTTAAAAAAGCTAACAAGTACGCTATGTTATGTATATGTATGTGTGTATGTATGTAAATATATATTATTATTCTACTTGTTCTCATAGTAAACACATGCTTTAAAGGAAAAAAATTATGTTTTAAAAAGTAATTTTGTACGTTGCTACGCTTTCCAGAGTGTATTTTACCTACTATTCATAACAATATTAATATATAATATATATGTGGTTTTTTTATCTCTGGTTTTGGCGCGGGCAACATTTCTATATTATGTGTTTAACCTTGATGCGTTTTTATCTGTTTTATAAAGCTCACCTGTATTATATATTATATAATTGAATGTTTGTTTTTCATATAACAAAATCTCTACAGGGCACATATGAAAAATAGCCTGACTGCTAATAATGTCCACTCTGTATAAATATGTCTCAATAAATAAATAAATAAATAAATATAAACTATGGAGGAGACAAAATAAATCTTTTCAATTTTAAATCATTTTAAATGTCTTAGTTCTTTCCGCTATGTTATTTATTTACGGCCATTATAAATATTTTAATTCTCTTAGCGCGGGGACCGTCTTTACACTTCAGCATTTGACGTCTACAGACGTCAGATTCTGACGTCTAAAGATGGTTTCCGCGCTGAAAGGGTTAACACTTTTAGCGCTATGTTATACAATTTAATATTTTTCGCCCACTTGAAGTTGTGTCTCTCTAACGCGACCCACAACTTCAAGTGGGTGTAAATATATATATGTAAGATGTGAAACCAAATATTTGCTAATATCATTAACTTAAAGCTCAATACTTCTTCAAAATGTTTTTTAATTGGAATCTTCAAACACTTGAAGTTGTGTCTCGCTAACGTGACCCACAACTTCATGTGAGTGAAAATTATTCAGATTTGACAAAATGGAGGTCGACGATTTTGAAATCTAGCTGATGGATGTCACGTTTTATCTTTTACATGTTTAAATTCTGGCATTTAATGTGCTAATAAAGAAATTAAAAACCGAATCTAATCGAAACCGGTGGTTAAATACGTTGGTGCTCAATTTTGGTGAAGAAATGGAATGAAATGAATCGGGCTTTCGGCCACTTTTGTGCACATACAGGCTAAACAGGGCCGGTAGAACCTCCTGAGGATGGTGAGATGAGTGAGATGATACTGCCCTCCAGAGGTCTGAGGCCAAGCACACTACCTCTCGGTCACGGAGGCTCCCCACAATACTGATTTTTTTGCGAATGAATGGGGAAGAAACATTTTTTGTTTCTTTCAAACCGCCGAGTCCGGTAAGCGAACCCCGAACTCTGGCGTGAAAGGCAGCGGTGCTAACCACTACCCTAGGACCCTCACCCAAAATAGATGCAATAAGCATGTTCTGGGCTTTAATTGGAGATAATACACGTGGGTGTTTAATTGAGGTGAAGAACAACCTGAATAACTAGTCATAGCTAGGTACATGGGGCTTAAAGTGTGCCTGAAGGCCTCAGATGTTAGTCAAATAAGGGGACCACCATTCAATATCCGGAGGGGGGGGGGGTCTGGAGTTCAACCGAGCTCGGCGGCGCGCTGAAAATTTCACATTTTATTACATGTTTATATAGAACAGTTCTTGAAGTAAAATAGTTATTTCACGCAAAGTCCGCCCGAAATTATTTATTTCAAAAACACTTCAGCCCCCCCCCCCCCCCTGGAAATCGAATGGTGGCCCCCTAATGAGATATAAGCTGATATAAGACAACGCTGAATTATTTTTGTATAAACCATTGAGAGCATTTTTTCAATTTAAAATTATCATAAATGTCTTGGCTCTTTTCGCTTCATTTGAATACCTATCCCACGGCCATTATAAATATCTTTAATATTTCAGTGCGGGGGTCGACTTTAGACGTCAGAATATGACGTCCACAGACGTCAGATTCTGACGTCTAAAGTCGATTCCGGCGCTATAAGGGTCAAAGCGTGCCTGTAGGTCTCAGATGTTTGTCTGGTAATGAGATATACGCCACGTCTTCCTGGATGAGGACATATGGCTACCTCGTCATCTTACCTCATCATCTAACCTCACTCATATTACGATATCTAACAGATGGTGTCCACCGCTCCTAATTCAATGCCGTAATCCAAACAGATGCTGTCTGAATGCTTTATAAATGTTAGCCCAGCTGGGCCAGCATTTATAAAGCATTCAGACAACATCCAGCTCTGTGCAGCATTGATGCACTGATTTCTATGTTTCACTGATTTCTCTGTTTCCGCGATGGAGCAGGCCACACTATTACATAATGTGATTCATGGACACGGCCGGCATAATTTGTCGAATAGGCTATAAAGGAAATATAGAAATCGAAAATCGCAGATGTAGTATTGCTCTCTTGTCAATTTTGAAAACATACAAAAAATTCAAAACTGACAAAAATAAAGAAGGACTTTAAGATCATTTCTTAGGATCAAAATAAAATAAAACGTAGAAAGTGGTTAAAATTTACTCATTTTGGAACTTTGGAAGTGTGAAGCGATTGCCTTTAGCAGATTTGCTGGATACAGGTCGAAACGTCGCAATAGTTTCACAAGTTCCAAAGCAAGTAAAAATTAACCACTTTCTACACGAATAGTGGAACCACGAATAACATTTTCTCTACAAAAAATTGCATTTTATTTTTTCGTAGTTCTCTGACGCCCGGTTTGAAATCTGCTAGAAGGTATAAAAAGTTGTGTTTTTAGTTATTTGTTTCCTTATCGCCTGCTCTATAATGATATTTTTCAAAGTAAATCCACGAATCTCATTATTGCATACGTGTGGTCTGATAGGCCAACATTGCTCCGATATTGCGCCAACGTCTCTTGTCAGCTGGGAAGGGGGGGGGGGGTGAGGTTCTATGGAAGCTTATTACTTTTTCTGGGATTCATCATCAGACAATTTACACTCCGTAGCCACAAACCTGTAATACACATTATAGCGGACTATGAGGAGTAAAGGGTTAACTCTTTCAACGCGGGGACCGCCTTTGGCGTCTGAATATGAGTTTTTTTTTAGAATTTACAATTGTGTAATGACCGTAGACCCATAACATAGGTATTCAAATGAATCAAAAGGAGCTACAGTCTGTTTCTCCAGATCCTGGGAGTAGTCTTTTCTTAATTTACTCTGTTGTTGTTTGAAATTTTTCAACAAAATTTTTCTCGGATCATTTTTTCACCTTCCCCTGACATCGCTGAAAATTTGGTGGACTTTTGTTGTGTATTTTGTTAGACCATTTGGCATGTAATAGAATTCTTCTTTCACGGTAATGGTGTTAAAGAGAGCAGTCATTTTGAAAATTTATTACATGTCAAATGGTCTAACTTCGATAATACACAAAAAAATCCATCAAATTTTGAGAGATGTTGGGGCAAGATTAAAAAATGATCTGAGGAGAACTTCGTTAAAAAATTTTAAACAGTGATCGAGCAATTTGAAAAAAGGCTACTCCCAGGATCTGATAAAAAGACTGTAATGAAGACTTTTAAGATGATTTTAAATTAAAAATAACCCTTTGGTTTCCACGGTTTATACAAACAGATTTCAGCGCTGTAGTTGCTAACTACCATATACAATAAAGGGGCCGTAATCTCGTACAAGTTACGATATATCGCTGGCTTCTGATTGGTCGAGATGGCCATCTCGACCAATCAGAAGCCAGCGATATATCGTAACTTGTACGAGAATACGGTCCCAGGGACGAAATAATCAGACTTTATACATGTACCAGGATAGCTCATTTCGTCACCTTGGTGTAAGAGGGTCGTATCTACCACTTGGTAAAGTGGCAGATACCACCCTCTTACACCAAGGTGATGACGACAGAAAAATATAAGCGATTAGCAATAAATGGATTAATCATTATGTTCTTACTATATCTGAGTAATTTGTTATTTTCTGTGCTCTGTGAAATAATATTACAGGGCACAGAAAATAATAATGAAAACAATACCCGCCGGGGGGGGGGGGGGGGGGGTGAGAAGGCTACATTAGTACAATGTGTAGCAGACATCTCTCTTTGCGGCCTTGTATTATAAAAAGTGATTGGGGGGAACATAATCACAAGACACAAAACTAATCCAAGCAAACACGAGACTTTCAGTGTGGGGATCGACTTTATACGTCAGAATCTGACGTCCACAGACGTCAGATTCTGACGTATAAAGACGGTCCCCGCGTTGAAAGGGTGAATCATACCCTCCCCACCCCTCCACCCCCTCCACCCCCTCCACCTACACAGCGGGACATAAACCAGCTAGATGACAAATTAACGCGAACATATATCATAGAAATACACTCTTTCACTTTATTTATTAGTGCACAATGCCGTATATTACTGCAGAAAAGAGATATAATCTAAATTAATCACTCTTTCTGGGCGCATGATTTAACGTTTACCCATGTGCCGGCGAGGCAAACGTGATTCGTCTGCTAAATGGCGAATCCGGAAGACATTAAGAAAAATGTTTCCACAACACGTCAGCTGCAATATTAAAGACGTCTCTACCATTCACATGAAGTATTTCTCCCTCATTTTATGCCGTGGCAATGCTGGAACATTTATTTCCCAGTTACAATGAATGACAGAATACGGGTAGAATAAAAAAAAAAGCAAAAATAAAAAAGAAACAAAATAAAGATAAAAACGATTTAAAATAATAAAATAAATATGTTTAATTGAAATAGTGTTGTTCGTTGAGAGTATATACGTAAAAACACACGAATTAATTCTACATGGACTTAACCATTTAAAAAAAAAAAATTCTAGGGTCATTTGAAGTTGTATTTCGCAGGTGAAAACTACATAAGATGTACTTCAGAAAATATTAAAATCACGATGTATAGCTTTGTCACAAAATTAACCATTAACCCTTCAAGGCCTCATGATGCATTAAAGCATCATTTTACATCCTGGAAAACAGACTTAATTTCCCTACAACTAGGGGTTTTAGAACGAGAATTTCCATGAAACTAGTTTGCCAATACATAGCAATTTTCGTTAATTTTTAAACCACATCAAATCATCTTCATTCACTACAAGTCGAGAATTGCGACAGCAATTCGCGGCTTGTAGTGGATGAAGATGACAATGGTAAACTCAGGCTTGAAAGTGTTAAAGCGCTGACAAATTTGTACTTGAACCAAGAGAAATATTTCAATTTGAAATAATCATAAATGTCTCAGTTATTAGCCCTTTCAGCTTCATTTAATACCTATGTTGTACGTCTGCCGCAATTATAAATATTGTACTTTTTCAGTGCGGGATAACGACTTCATATGTCCGAATGAAGTTGAATGTTGTTCATGGAAGACGATTTCATACAATTTTTTAGCCTAAACGTGATGTAGCCACAACAAAGAGACATGCTGTGGTTTTAATATTGGGCCAGTGCCTGCGACGCTAGCCCAACAATAAACCGTAATTGGGTCAATGAATGTCGTTTAGCAAAGAAATATATACAGACTGTAGGTCATACTGGGTTAACCCTTTCAGCGCGTGGACCGTCTTTAGACGTCAGAAACTGACGTCTAAAGACGTCAGATTCTGACGTCTAAAGACGTACTCCGCACTGAAGAAAAATAAAATAAATATATTGGCCGTAAACCATAACAAAGGTATTCAAATGAAGCGGAAAGAGCTAACTAGGAAATTTATGATGATTTCAAATGGAAAATAACACTCTTTGGACTCCATGGTTTACATAAATATATTTACAGACTGTAGGCTATAATGGGTTAGTGATGGACAACGTGGATTTAGACACAGGTTGATATAGCATCAACGACAACTTACCAAACAAACGTTGAACCAATGCTGTTTTAATGCTGGGCCACCATCTGCGACGTCGGCCAAACATCAAAACAACATTGTACCCAAACAAACGTTGAACCAATGCTGTTTTAATGCTGGGCCACCATCTGCGACGTCGGCCCAACATCAAAACAACATTGGGTATCATACTTGATACGTTGAGCTAAGGCTGTTTTAATGTTGGGCCAGCGTCGCAGACGTTGAACCAACATTGTAAGAGCATTGCATCAACGTCTTAAATACCATACCCTCATCTCATGTTGTTTTTATATTGGTCCAGCATAGCAGACGTTGAAACAGCATTTCGTAGACGTCCTTGGTGACATGTAATGGATAGAGTATATGAGTGACCCCCTGCGTTCCTTATTGCCCGGTATTGCTTATTGCCTTATGTCCCCATGTATTATCTTGCCCATCATTCCTTTCGTTTGGAGATGAGCCTTGCCTTGTCACTACATGTTATCTTCAGCTCGGTCAGCCATCTACACTCGTCTACACACAATACATCTGTAGAGGTAGCCCCAGTAGCCACAGATTGACCGCGTACAAAATCGTGGGACATTTCTTTGGACGGTCATGTCTAACACTTGTCCCTGGATAATCAGGTTGAAAATAGTTTTTTTTAATCAGTAACATTTCAGTTACATGCCCGCATACTCAGCTCAGAGATTACACAGTTGTTGAAAAGTTATGGACATATTTGGACCTTGGGATAGAGATAGCTCTCAGTCACCGCCATGTTAATGTTTGTGGGTAAAGAAAATCCCTCAGTCCACGGCCTCGGAGGGGACGACACGGCTACTGTAGAGGCTGATTCAGCCTTCTGAAAACAGGGGAGAATACATCAACACTTCAACCCTTACAACATAGAAATATTTTTGTAAAAAAAACATGGAGACCAAAGTGTTATTTTCAATTCGAAATCATCATAAACGTCTTAGTCAGCTCTTTCTGATTCATTCGAATACCTATGTTATGGGTCTATGCCATTATAAATATTTTATTTCTTCCAATGAAATTGAAATAAATAAAAATGTTTTAATTGTCAAATAGTGGATATATATTTCTATATTTTGTTGGTCATAGACACCACAAAATGTGTAGATTCAAAATAATATATATATAGATTTCAGTTAGTGGATACGGAATGAGAGTACACTCTCGATACTTTACAAATGCTGTATTATATTGACATTGCCCACTCATTTTCGACTTTTGCCAGTTTCATATGTACACGATGTGTGAGACATAGACTAAGTATTTTGCGTTTAGAAACTAGACATGTTACAATTTCTATCCGGCTAGTGCTGCTTTATTGAGATTTGTATGTTCACATTTGATTAATTTTAATCCTCTTTTAATTTGCATATTATTTTTATTATTTTTAAACTAGTATTTAAACAGAAACATGAAAAAAGATGTTTGGGGTCAAATTTAAGAAATATGAATAATTGTGACCTTTCTTGATGTGAGTCGCGGTAGCGAGATACCAGTGGGTTAACGTGACTGAAGGACATAAAGCGTTAAGCGTCGCGGACCCCACTGCTCAATGCCACGCGCTGCCCAATGCTGTTTTGATGTTGGGCCACCGTCGAAGACGGTGGGCCAACATCGAAACAGCATTGGGTAAATGTTTCGTTTTTGCTGGGCAAGCTCAACAAATCACTCACTATCCCTGGACTATAACCTTGAGAGAAATGCCCATCTATCCAAATTATGACCGAAAGAACAGTTCAAGATGGCGACTATGGCGTGGTCGGACATGCACTGTGTCCGAGGGCGGGGGCATTGGTGTAGTGGTTACGTCGAATGCCTCTAACGCTGGAGCTACGTCTGGTTCGAAAGAAACACAATATTTCTGCTCTGTCGTAATATAATACTGAATCTGTATTGTGTGGATTGTGTGGAGTCTGTATTGTGTGGAGCCTATGTGACCTGGAGGTAGAGATCTCGGCCTCAGACAGATGACACTGCCCTCCAGACACAGGATTCGAAATTCGAGTGCTGGCTCGAATTTCGAATCATGTCTCTGGAGGGCAGTGTCATCTGTTTACATCACCAAACTCATGGTGTTCTCTTGGTCTAATTTAGCCTGTATGTGCACAAAAATAGCAAGCAATCAAATCATAATGTTTGGATAGAAAGCACAGAGAAAATTCGTACGATGTATTTTTATCAACCATAACTTGAATAACAACTCATTTATTGGCAATTGAAAAATGAAGGTGTTGCGAGACTTTAGGAAATATTTTCACACTGATCTGAAAAATCGTAAATAAAATATTTGGTCAATCCATAAATCCATGAATATGCTAGAACAAATTTTATTTGCGCTAAATACAAATATTTGTTAATTTTAGATACTTTTGAACATTTTGAGTAAAACACAAAAAAATAAATATTTTTTCACGTCTCGCAACATCTTTTTTTTTTCATTTGACAAAACCTGAGCTGGATCGCCATTTGGTTTAGGCTGATAAACTTTATTGTTAGGGATGCTCATCATAAACATATTTAAAACACAATAAAACAAAGCATGGTGAAGATAATAATCTACCACCTGTTTCAAATCAATCCCTTTCTTTGACAACAAGGTCACAAATCTTATCTATTTGTTTCCTCGCAATGTATCAAATCTAACTTTCATCTGATAATAACCAGATTTCACAAAATGGGTCGAAAGTCGCGGTTTGACAAATGATGCTAGGGCCTCGCAAAATGACCTACATTTTACCTATTTCTAATTTCCACATACGTTTTTATTTTCATGTGATTATTTTCGAATTATAAAATAAAGCGGCATAGAGATAGATTTGCATGATGAGAACATTTCCTAAACTTATATCTTATATTTTAATTTTAGTTTTATAAATCAGTGACATATGTGTATATTTACATATTACCATGGTAACAATCATAAATAAGTGTGAAATATTCATGATATCATGATATCAAAACATCTAGCGAATACTGTTTATGTTTACCACATTTTATAACCAAGCGTTTATTGTCATTATTATTGACAAATTATGGTCGGAATTAATATTTCATTTGTTCGGCTCAATTTTAAATCGTATTGTGTGTTATTTTTAAAAAGTGTATACATATTGCCTTTTTGAACCTTTTGCACTATTTTCTCAAAACTGTGGATTTTAAGACTTTACAACTCTCATATTCTTTGAAGTAACAACGCTAGAGTGTGTGTGATATACAATTTTGTAGATTTCAAAGATACTTTTGATCCACTATCTGTTAATATCCCCAATATTTAAATCAGCGACTTTACGACTCATTTTGTGAGATCTGGTCAGCAATGTCTATTGCTACACGCTGTGTGCAGATGACAGCCAGCCTGCATAGATAATCTGTAAAATGGCCCACTCTCCGCTATATATCCTCCTACAGAATGGCCATCTGAATGGGCAGTTGAGATACATAATGGTCGCAAAAATACCCCAGAGTCTAAAAAATACTGGGGTCTGCAGCGCATAAGCAAAGCAATTCATTTACAGCATGCAGTGCTATCATAAATATAATGTTGTTGAATGCGAATCTGATTGAAAAGTCGGTCTTTACGATACCGCTCTACAAAGCCAAAAGGCAGTATCTGCTTACTTTACAAGTAAGTAGATACTGCCTTTTGGCTTTGCACGGTACAATATATATGGCTGGGAGTGTAGGGCGTATCTGATGGTAAATGAATTGAAACGCTGCACAGGTATTCTGAAATGGATGACCCAGATCTGAGTCATCTGATTGGTCGAGATGGCCATCTCGCCCAATCACATGTCTAAGATCTGGGTCAGCCGGTTTGAGAATGTCAGGTCTGGCTTTTGTATAGATAAGGCTGTATGTATTGGACATACGTGGGGGATTATGTAGATTCTACTCTGCGTCATTTTGTAACCCTTAAGGTATTCTTGTCGCATTTACGCCCCGCATGGCATATTTAAAATAAAAGTCACCGGTTTAAAAACGGTATACTACATCACAGTTGAAACAACATTTTTTTCACATCATGAAATTCAGAAAAAGACAACGGAGTGCGGGGACTGATACAGTATACAAATGAAATGAAATGAATCGGGCTTTAGGCCACCTTTGTGCACACATAGGCTAAACTGGGCCAGGAGAACCTCCTGAGGATAGTGAGATGAATGAGATGCGATGTCCTCCAGACACAAGATTCGAAATTCGAGCCCTTGAGTTTTACATGTGGATGGGGAAGAGAAATTGTTGTTTCTTTCAAATCTCCGACACCGGGAACCGAACCCCGAACTCTAGCGTGAAGGCAGCGGCGCTAACCACTACCCTAGGGCCCCCGCCCCATACAGTATGCAATCTTTATTAGAGTGTTCACTGGCAGACTAGAACTATAATATTGGTTGAATCTTTGGTCCGATTGTACGCAATTTTCACTGGATCGAACAAATAGGTTTCTTTGAATGTATGTTAGCTTAGTGTTGGCCGACGTTGCAGATGGTGATCCAGTACTAAGCCGAAATTGGTTTTAATTTGTTGAGGTCCATCCAATAACAGTACATGTATCTATATCACAGCACATACCAAACATGCCCGTCTTTGTTGGCGTAATAACTCAATGGATCGTTATTGAAGTAATCCCAGGCCCTGATTGCAATAATGATCATATAATGCGTAGGCCGCTGAGTGGCTGTTATTGGCATGTATGGCATCCTTGGGAAGCCGAGATGAGACCATCTCAGCAAAGTCACTACATCAAGCCTGAGCCATTAGGCGAGGGCTTGATGTGGTGACGAGTGCTGAGATGGGACCATCTCAGCAAAAGTTACTACATCAAGCCTGAGCCATTAGGCGAGGGCTTGATGTGGTGACGAGTGCTGAGATCAGCCCATCTTGCCTTCCCAACGATGCAGTATGTATTTCTCGTACGAATATCTGTCTGAAACGGCAAAATCAAACTGTGCAGTGAAGCGTATAGGAGAGAGTGCGAGATGGGCTGATCTCACCATACGTCTCGTAGTGAAAACCAACAGCATGAGTGCGAGAATGGCATATATGGCATCCTTGGGAAACCGAGACGGGGCCATCTCAGCACAAGTCACTACATCAAGCTCGAGCCTTTAGGCGAGGGCTTGATGTAGTCACGTGTGCTGGGATTTCGGCGTAGCCAATGATGCCGTGTACATTTTCTCGTATGAATTGTGCATACAGTGCTCCAAACTATAAAAAGGCTTGTGATACAGTACTGCATATTGTACTGTGGATTGTGGAGGTCTCGGGGTTATTCGAGAAAATTTATCCTGTCGCAATATTGCCATTAAATCGCTTCTTTGTGACGCAATTTTGCAAGAATGCGCAACAAAAAACAATATTAAACAATATTCACTGATGTACGCCCATGATGGCATCCCCAACGTTAATATTGTGACACCGCTGGAACACTATTCACTGGTATCTGTCATATAGGTCACATCAAGGTCAAACTATCACTTAGCGGTCAAACTGTAAAACGCGAGGCATTGAGACTGAGGAATGTGGGTGGCTGCAAATTAAACATAAACCACGGCAATCTGTGCTGCTTGGGAAACCCAAAAGGCAGTAACTGCTCACTAGAAAATTAGGCAGCTACTGCCCTTTGCACTGCGGAATGTCATTGTCCACGAGATGACAACCTTATTATAGAGAGACCAGGAATTAACGACCAAAGCCCTGCAGAAATGAGACAGTAAACACAAAACATTTGTATAACATTTGTACAATGTTGGATCAACGTCGAAGACGTTGGGCCGGCGTTGTACAACTGTTGTACAAATGCTTTGTTTTTGCTGGGAATAACATGAACCCAATGCTGTAATAATGTTGGGCCGATGTCGCAGACGGTGGCACAGCATTAATACAACATTGTTTCAATGTATCGTATTTTTAGCAGATACCTTGATACAACGTTGTTTTAATGTTAGGCCGGCTTCGCAGACGCTGGCTCAACATTAAAACAACATCGGGTCGACATCTCATTTTGATGGCAATATCTGAACTAATATCAGCCTATTTATTACTAAGTGTGAGGCATTGGCCCGATGTTGTTTTATTGTTGAACCGGCGTCGCAGACGGTGGCCCAACATCGAAACAGCATTGTGTGAATGTCTCGTATTTGCCGGTCATATCTGAACTAATATCATCTGAATTATCACCACTCATTGTTAGATAATGACTAATATTGTGATTAACAATAAATAACAATATCCGCATGTTGCATCCCAACATAATAACAGAGCTGGTGGAATTTATCGCCAATATGTTGGGCAAATAAAATGAATGGGGTTTTATGCCACTTTTGTGCACACATAGGCTAAGCTGGGCCAGGAGAACCACCTGAGGATGGTGAGCTGAATGAGATGACACTGCCCTCCAGACACAGGAATCGAATTTCCAGCCCTGGCGGTCTGAGGCCGAGCATGCTATCTCTCGATCACGGAGGCCCCCACAATACTGTGTATTGTGGGGAGCCTCCGTTACCGAGAGGTAGCGTGCTTGTAATGCTACAAACCAATATTATGCCAGTCCGACTTTGCCGCAATCGCATGGGACAGCGTCAAAGCTGGAGAGCACAGCAAAATAGGTGTTTTTGTATGTTTTGTATATGAAGTAAAAACCTTCCAGTGTACGGCTCTCGCCGCCAACAACATCACCCAGTTGTCGATGAAGATTCATCGGAAAGCAAAAACGATCCCTGCTTGAATGATCCGTATGCACATACAAGTTTTTATATTGAACTACAAAAATGCATTATCCCGATACCACATTCAGTAATTTGATATCAAAATTAGGCGTACAGTAACAAGTCAGTATTATATAATGAAGTATAATATATATTTATCTGTTATACCGTGAAACGATTTATTTACAATGTTCCGTTGCTGATGAAAAACCATTTGAATGTAGGGGAATAATCAACATGGGAACCACAGCTGCAGGGAGAAGATGTATGAATCTGTAATGGCACCATTGGTCTATAATTATTATAGTCGATTGTAAGTCCAGAGTAGCTGGCCATAAGTATATTCCTTGTTGATTTATTCCAAATCCCGAATCATTCATTCCAGCTCTATTGATTTATGCAGTCTTCAACAGAACTAGAAAAATATGTTTACACCAACTTTAAACATAACAGGTTAATACAACCTCTATGATAACAAATAGGTCATGCAAACCATAAATTTATCCCGAAAATACCCATGTCCTCTTCGGGAATCAACAACGAGTAATGACGTGATCTTTCAGACATATGCCTCCAGACGCATCAATCTATTGCGCAATCGATCGTCCGCGAACCAGATTTTTTTGTGTACCACTTTATGAATAACAATGATTACAGACTCCGCATCGCACACAGAGTTTGTTACTAAATGCTGTAGGCCAGTGTTGTTTTTTCAGTCACTTGAAGTTGTGGATCGCGGTAGCGAGACACAAGTTCAAGTGACTGAAAATGTTGTTTTGTATTACTAGGTAGGTGTATCCCCTTTGAGATGGGAAGCAATTTACACCACAAATTGGTGTAGAATTTGAAGATATACCTGGATCATTTAAGAGCGAAGATGATTTTTTTATGGAAGCTTCCCAGCTAACACGAGACGGTGAGCCAATGTTGATTCATAGTTGGGCCAGCGTCGTAGACGATGGAGCAACATTGAACCAGCATTGGCTCACCGTTTCGTGTTTGCTGGGCTAATATTCAACAGTGGTATACATATAAAAATAAATTATGCGTGCATACTGCAGTATATTATGGAATCCTTGGTCCTTGGAGGCGTGCTTTTGGTGCTTTGGAAGCTCGATATTTATTTTTTAAATTGGAAAATCGTTTTTTTCTTATATTTTCTTTAGAATCTACTGCAGATCACCGTGAGAAATCATGATAAATTGATCGAAAAACTATATCAAATTCTAAGTCTAAGCACCCCCATGTTTCATCCTGCCTACACCCCCTGCCATCACGTCTCGCCGCCACCACAATCTATGTCTGAGCACCCCCCTCTCTCATCCTGCCTACACCCCTTGCCATCACGTTCGCCGCCACCACAATCTAAGTCTAAGCACCCCCTCTCTCATCCTGCCTACACCCCCTGCCATCACGTCTCGCCGCCACCACAATCTAAGTCTAAGCACCCCCCTGTCTCATTCTGCCTATACCCCCTGCCATCACGTCTCGCCACCACCAATCTAATTCTAAGCACCCCCCCCTCTCTCATCCTGCCTACACCCCCTGCCATCACGTCTCGCCGCCACCACAATCTAAGTCTAAGCACCCCCCTCTCTCATCCTGCCTACACCCCCTGCCATCACGTCTCGCCGCCACCACAATCTAAGTCTAATCTAGTTATCAGTGCACATCTTCTGAGCCTCAATTAAGCTTTGCTTAAAGCAATTCCGTGGCGTCCTGTGGGTGTTAATGAGAAGGAGACTATTAGTATCAGCCTGCAGGGGGAATACTACAAGAAAACACGACACATTAAGCCAATGTTGGCTTAATGTTGGCACACCGTCGGTGACGGTGGGCCAACATTGAGCCAACATTGGCTTAATGTGTCGTCTGTTGGGATGGCTGCCAAGCATTGCAGACGGTGGCCCATAATTAATACACAATTAAGCCAACACTTTACGTGTGTTCTGTTTAATAGTTGTTTTCTTGCCACAGTGATGTATCAATGCTGTGCCAGCATTGCAGATGGTGGCCCATCATTAATACACAATTGAGCCAACGTTTTTCGTTTTCTGGGTAAGACACTGAGAATGCCTTCTGTATTTGTGTATACTTCCTCCCACAATGTTGTATCAACGGTGGCCTAGCGCTGACGACGTCACACCACCATTAAATCAGTGCCGGCGAACCATGCGTTTTTATAATGATCTTGTTCGCAGATTAGAGCACATTCCCAGTTTTTTATGTGTGTCTTTTCTTTCAGTTGTAATCCCATAATATTTGCCTTGAAGGACCATGGTGTGTGTGTGTGGGGGGGGGGGGGGGGGGGCATGGTGTAGTGGTTACCCTGCTTGTCTGTTGGCATAAAGATATTTATTCGGATTTCCAAATGAAATGAATCGGGCTTTAGGCCACCTTTGTGCACATATAGGCTAAACTGGGCCAGGAGAACCTCCTGAGGATGGTGAGATGATTGAGATGACACTGTCCTCCAGACACAGGATTCGAAATTCGAGCCCTGGCGGCCTGAGGCCGAGCACGCTACCTCTCGGTCACGGAAGCTCCCCACAATACTAACTTTCACACGAGGATGGGGAAGAAACATTTTTTGTTTCTTTGAAACCGCCGAGACCGGGAACCGAACCCCGAACTCTGGCGTGAAAGGCAGCGGTGCTAACCACTACCCTAGGGCCCGGATTTCCAAGTAGTACGTGCTCTGCTAATGCAAATGATCCTCATGCCTGCTAAGCCAGCATCTGCGGGTTCGCCCCCCCCCCCACTCTGAGATTCAGATTTAAAAAAAATGTTGTTTCCGCTCAGTTGTGAATACATTGTGGGTGGCATCCAGGACAGTGAAGTAGCGTGATCGACCTCAGACCGACATGGATCGAATTTTCAATCCTGTGTCTGGAGGGCAATATCATCTGATGATAGAAAACTGGTAATTTTCAAGCTGGGTAGTGTAGGTGCATTCATGTTTATATTGCTCGCTCCATTGTCTGTGTACACTTGCGTTGCCTTTTTCACATTTTTTGTTCAACATACCAGGTAGTAGTAGTAGTAAATCTTTGCTTTACGTCACTTTTCGGCACAAAAGGTCTTTTAAGTGACTATATAATACGATAAAAACGTTGTAGTCAATTTATGAAATGAATGATATACAGATGATGATGTGAGGGTGGGGGTGATAGGGCATGGTGGGTTATTGAGAGCGTTTTCCTTCGCTCGCCCGATAAGGGGTTCTGGGCATATCTAGGGGATGTACCCCCAGACATGCCCAGACGGCCGGAGACTTGAGTTTTGCTGTGCAATTTAATGCTGAAACTCTTTGGCATTTCGCGCAGCTCCGCTATCCTCGGGTCGGATAGTCCCCAGAGTAACAATAGGAAGGATAAATCCCTCTGGGTAACTCCATTCAACATACCAGGTCTGTAGTCTGTAAAATCCTGCGTTCAACAGGTTTGACTGAAATCGAGATATCTAGTTTATCTCACCATCCTGGATCAGTTCAAGGTCATTCGTGTTGCCATCAGGTGTGAGGTACGTTGTCATATTAAATGCCACTACGTTTGTCGTTTCCTGCTCAGTGTTGTGAGCGTCGACCATGTTTGTTGGCTGTAGACTTGTTGCTTTACCAGGTTATCAGACCACACGAGACTTTGACCAGTGCTGTTTCAATGTTGGGCCAGCGTCGCAGACGGTTGCCCAACATTGAAACAACATTGGATTAATGTCTCGCCAGGTTCTCTTCCACAATCGTGCCGCCATCTGACTCCCTCCAGTAACCCTGGTAACTGGACCCCTGATCGAGGCTGCAGACGACAGCTAACCTTCACAGCTCTGAAAATATTTTTATATAAACCACGAAGAAGGTTTTTTTATCAATTTGAAATCATCATAAATGTCTAATAGTTAGCTATTTCCGCTTCATTTGAATAATGAGTCTACGGCCATTATAAATGTTTAATTCCTCCAAATATACGGAAACTGTCCGTAGACGTCAGAATCTGACGTCTATAGACAGCTAGATAGATATATAGATACAATTTCTAATGCGCCTAAATCCCTGTATGACAAGCTCAGAGGCGTTTTAAACCAAAGCATAGTCAAGAGTCGTGTCCATTGCCAGTCCAAGTCATCAAAGCAAGAGCAACAGACATCTGTAGACGTCAGATTCTGACGTCTTTATACGTCAGATTTTGACGTAGGCCTATAAAGGCGGTCCCTCGCTGAAAAGGTTACGAACCACTCCGATTCCTGCCACCTGTCATGGCTACAATTCTGTGCCGCATGGACATAAAACACTCCTTCAATGAATAAGGTGTTCGCCTGAAGGCTCACACCTTATACACCGAGCGAGTGCAGTATTTTCATATAATACACTAAAATGAACATTGTTTGCTTATCTACTCCAGTAACTAGACCCATGATTGTGGCCGCAGTCCACTCCAAGAACTCTACACACACTGTCAGCCTCAGGGCTATGATTTTGTCACCAGACACCAGAAACTACGATTTCCTGCACCCCTTAATTCCCGAGGCGATAACAGCGCTCGCAGATTTTCAGAGAACCTAATACTTAGAAAGTGGTGAAATTTCGCTCTTTTTGGAACTTAGTGTTAAACATGTTAAACGATTGCGCCGTTTCTTCCTGCCTTCAGCGGATCTTGATCACACAATAACCCAGCACTTGACCTGTGTTTGTGGCCGCAGAGCATTCCAAGGATGGCTCACCTTTCTGATTGTAGCGGCAAGAACTGCTCACATTTCTAGTGTCAGCCTCAGGCGGCCTTACCAGCAGACACCAGAAGCGATCACCCTTTTAATCTGAAATCGCAGTTGTAGAGAACCCGACCCCACACTTGACCCGTGTTTGTTGCCGCAGATGACTCCAAGAACAACTCGTATTTCTACGTATCAGTATTCCCAGGCAGTGCTCATTACACCATGTTCCGTCCAAGGGCGAACACTTTGTCAGCAGGCTCCAGGAATGATTCAATTTCTTCACTCTCCTTAACCCTTTCAACGGGGCACCGTCATTAGACGTCAGAATCTGACAGACACCAGGAATTATTCAATTTCTTGACTCTCCTTATATCAGTAATTGTACAGTTTATTAATTCCAAGGACGGCTCACATTTCTGATTGTAGCGGCAAGAACTGCTCACATTTTTAGTGCCAGCCTCAGGGATGCGGCTTTGCAGACACTCCAATTTATTTGACCCTTTTATCCGTGAACTGTGATCGCGGCTGTAGAGACCCTGACCTAAAACTTTACCCGTGTTTGTTGCCACATAAGACTCCAAGAACAACTCGGATTTCTGGTACACTTTCTGTTCAGCAGGCAGCAGGAATTATTCAATATCTTGACTCTCCCTAATCGGTTATCATACACTCCTCATTCCTCAGAGTGCGAAGGCCTATTCTATCTTACCTATGTTTGGTCTCAAGTTAAAAAAGTGTGATTAATTTTCACCTGGATCGCGGTAGCCAGACAGAACTTCAAGCTGGTGAAAAGATACTTTAGCGGGCAAAGAGTTAACCCTTCAACCGCCAAATTATTTAATTTGAATTTTCACCCACTTGAAGCTGTGTCTCGCTGACGCGACCCCCAACTTCAAGCGAGTGAAAATGATTCAGATTTGACAAAATGAAGGTAAACTCTTTTTAAATCTTGTTGGTTGATGTCACATTTTATCTTTAACATATTTACAATGTGGTACTCAATGTGCTAATAAAAATAAAAACCCGAATATATGCGGCACCGGCGGTTAAAGAGTTAATGAGACCTCTACCTGGCACTGCCCTCTGATTGTGGTCGCAGATCACTCCAAAGAAACACATTTATTTCCATCACATGCATTGTGCATCCCAGGGCTATGATTTCACCAAATAATATCAAATTTCTACACCCCTTAACACCAGAGCATTAAGCGCGATTACAGACTTTCACCACCCTATGCACCCTAGGGTTGCAATTGATGCTGGAGACGTAAGCACACGATCTGATTCCCT
The DNA here is from genome assembly GCA_964017125.1 of Flabesymbios commensalis. NCBI lineage: Eukaryota > Metazoa > Annelida > Polychaeta > Terebellida > Flabelligeridae > Flabesymbios > Flabesymbios commensalis. The sequence continues at coordinate 109,293,198 of OZ024904.1, read as the reverse complement.
AACCCTTTGGGGCTTATGCTGCTCCGATTTGTACCACCCAGTAATTCACAGTACTTTAGAAAAGTAAAAACCTATGCATGTATCTTTTCAAATCCTCAAGAACACCCTTCGTGAAAATTACGACTTTAATAATGGTAACCCTTTGTTTTTGTAATTTAATTTTAATTTCCTTGAGGGGGGGGGGAGGTCGGAATCCCCGCCCGACCCTCTGTGTCATACCCTCGTAAGCCATTGCTTTGACACACTAGAACATGTAATACTTTCAGAACACGCACTTCTAGTGTTCTCAATTTGAACGCGGCAATTCATAGTTTGACCACTGCCGGCCTGTAGTATCCCTAGGTTGACCACAGCGCGGGGATCGACTTTAGTCGTCATAATCTGACGTCTACAGACGTCAGATTCTGTCGACTAAAGTCGATCCCCGCGCTGTACACTTTTTTCACACACCCTGTTTCTAGTAGGGTCTCTATGGTCAGACTAGGAGTGCAACATGATGGACCAAGTTTCTATCAAGGTCTCTAAGGGGAGACTACAAGCAGAATTGACCATGTTTCTAGTAAAGATTATATGGTAACACTAGACTTTGTAACAAGACGGACCATGGTTCTATTGAGGTCTCTATGGTCAGCCGAGTCGGGGGAATGAAATGAAGGGGGTTTCAGGTCACTTTAGTGCACATGTAGGCTAAACTGGGCCAGGAGAACCTCCCTCTATAAACCCATTACTCTAATTCTGGAATTTTATTACATGTGAAATGGTCTAACTTTTGAAATATTTAATATAATTTTGCGAAATTGTTACCGATGTTAGGACATGACTTGGCAAAAAAATCAAGAAAACAGGGAAATCGACTAAAATCATGCGCTCCAGATAATAATATTGTGTCATAGACTTTAGAAAGGTATTTATAGTCAGACTAGACCTAGAACAGGAATGAGTTTACAGGATATAGTGAAGGTCAAGACTCCACGGTGATACAAGATGAAATCAGATGGGCAATCCCGCCTCCCCCCCCCCCCCTCTGGCCTTGATTCATGTTGACCAGCCCCCCGTGACGTGTGTGGCCCAGACAAACACCATCCAACCACCAACGAGTCGCTACCATTGCTGGCTTAATGTTGGCTAAACACCCGGTGTTTACCACCCAGCCACTGCCGCCAGCCAGGCTGCTCAGATTAATTGTTGATATGGCTTCATATCCGGTGCCATCTTTACCCAATTAGTTACAGTTTGGACTCAACGCTTTCTATTCCAGAGTTAAAGTAAAAAGCTGAACCCCGTTTTCGCTTCGAATAGGTTCCAGTAGAAAGCTAAGCCCCATTTTCGTATCGAATAAGCTCCCCAGGGTTCGCACAGGTCTTGAAAACTCTTGAATAGCCTTGAAATGAAAAAATAGTTTTTAAGGCCTTAAAAACCTTGATTTTGAAAAAAATATCTTGTAAGGCCTTGAAAAGTGATTTTTGGGTTTGAGTTGTTCTTTGCTAATGTATAGTGTGGCCCTTTTTCCAAAGTCTTTAAAAAATTGATAAAAATGTTTTTGTTTTAATTATTTTTTGGCTCGAAGGTAGAATAAAGGTGAAAATCATATGGAAAAATAATCTTTGACTCAAAATTGTCAATGTTTTGGTCATAAATTCCCTACTTCATGTTTGTGGTAGGATCTTGAAAATGGCTTTAAAAAAACTTGAAAAGGCTTGAATTCCATCTGCTTTTATTTGTATGAACCATGTTCCCTTGTTTGTCTAAATTCTAGTACTCTTTGTCTGTCTTTTATAAAAATGAAAAATAAACACCAGAGAAAGGCTCCACATGCCTAATTATGTTTCTTATATTGTGCTTTTTGCTGCGTCTTTCGCATTTGGTTTTCTGTGTTGTGCTTTCTCTCGTAAGTACATGTAAGTTTGGACAATGACACAAGTACAAGAGTTGAAGTACAACTCCATCATCCTTCATTTGAGCAAGAACTTGGCTGGCTAAGACCATGGTGTGCAGTTGCAGGTGTAGGCCCAGGTGAGCCAGAATAGAGTAAATCTACATGCTTGTAAAGGTCATATATCATGGAGCCAGTCCATAGATTGTTCATCTGGTTCCATACTCTCAGACCGTTCTGGATTGAGCATATCGAACGCCATCAAGCAAAATACAGTAAGTTCCACCCATTTGAGTGAGTGGTACATACTGTTCATAGACGGCTAGCAGGCAAAATACAGTATGTCCCACTCATTTTAGTGAATGGTGCATACTGTTCATAGACGGCTAGGAGGCAAAGTGCAGAATGTCCACTCATTTGGGTGAGTGGTGCATACTGCACTTGGGGACAATACCACGTAAAATGTCAGCTCATCAACAAATAAGTGCGACATTTCAGAGCTGTTTGTTTTTTGTTTAGAATACGTCCACACTGCTTGAGCCTGTTTCAGATGCCAGTCTGATCGCCTTCCAGTTTATGATATTTAAAGCAGATGCCTGAAGCTATTTGCGCATGCGTGCTAATAGGAGCCACGCGGCTATGGAAACAATCTACCGCTTTGTGACGTAAACCACCCTGCCATTATACCAGCATCTGGCCAGCAGGAGAGGCACGCTCGCCTGCAATTGAGATGGTGTTTGCGTTTATAGCGACCGGGCATGCTGGGAGTTCAGCCAGAAGTTTCATGCTGTCAGGAAAATAAAAAGCTTATGAAACGCAGCCGGGATAGATGCTCAGAACTGTGAATTTAAATCGTTAATTGCCCCGTTTTTGCAGTCAAAATACATAATACACAAAAATATGACCAAAACCTAACCTAAACCATCCTCATAGTCCCGTTTTTTTCGAAGAATAATGACTTTATTCCCCACTCCACTGAGACATCATAGCCGTTCTCAGATGACACACTTGAACATGCATGCTCCGCACACGCGATCAAGTCACCCTCTCATTGGTCAAGTTATGTTTGTTTGTTTGTTGAGTTAGCGAGCCCTATAACCGGTCTGCCCGGGCCTTCCGACAAGTGTCGATTGCTTTGAAACCTAGCCACGAGACCAAGAGCTACAAACAATCAGATCACTAAGTAACAAGCTAGACAACCACACTGTGAGTAGGCCTAGCTAAGAATTCACCCCTCGGTCCGCACGAGGCTTGCCAGTGTACTGTCACGCTGGGGTTAGAGTAGGCATACCCCGACCTCGGCCCCCATGTTAATTTCCTAGGAGGAAGCCAGAGGGAGCTGAACTTCACTATTGCTGTGAATAGGTCAAAAACGCCCCTGATATTGTGGTATCACCACCCTAAACTGTCAGTGCGCTGTCTGTGATCATTTTCGAGGTTTGTTTTGTAGGTCTACTGTCTGGCACTCCCAGGAGTGTTAAAAATATCGCGGGAAATCCCGTCATTATTGTTGTTTTCGTTACTTTTCAGTTATTGTTTTCATTTATTTTAACCTAGTGCTGAACGATTCTGCTAGTTTAGGTATGAAGATAGGCATTTTTCAATTGTTCTGCCCAAATACTATGAACTATATCGCATATAAAGCTCTACTTTCAAAATGAATAAATGTAGGCCCTATCACTGACACGGATGCCTCACCAAATTTAAAATAGCATGTTTTCGGTGTTGGCTCATTTTTTTGGACACAAATGTTTCACTGAACCAATTACATTTTTATGTGGCTTAGAATATTGGGTTCAACCCCTTTGGATTGGCTACGACCACCGGTTTCAGACAAAAAAATTATACAATTTTTGCTGATCCTTGTCAGCACATGCTGTCACAATTTACAGTAGCCATTTGTATCCTCGTTTACGACCACTTGTAACAAATTATGTAGGCGATTTGACTTTGCAGAATACACAAATAAGTGAACTAAGAGGGTGCTCTGTATGCAAATTTTTTTGGCTCACGGGGGAATTTTGGAATCGCTCGAGATGCATCTAGTGTAGCCGTGAAACCTGTTTCAGCCACTGGGGCTACATCCAGTGCACTTTTCCTACTTTCACATTAGCAGGGGTGAATGAATTTCGCTGATTTACATGTAAATTTTTAATGGATTTTCCACACAATAAGCTGAGACGCAGCTGCAGGCCGTGGCCCAGTTGATTCGCCCCACTGACTTCGGCTACCGCTACTAGCTTGATTCGCCCCACTGACTTCGGCTACCGCTACTAGCTAGACCTATCCTATAGTCTAGGTCCTATAATATGCCAATTTAGTGTGTATGACTAGGCCTATAAGCTAGACCTATACATACGCCGGTAGGCTTCAATACATTTTTGGGTGGGCCTATACAAATGCAAGAGGTCTTGCAGACCCGCCCCCCCCCCCCTCACACACACACACCCAGGATGCAGACAGTTTACAGAACAGTCAATTGCCATTCTATGCATATTTTTGGAGCCCACATCTACGCCAGCCTGTAACGTTAGGCCTAGTCAGTCTTTAGGCCTAGCTACTCTCTGAACAATCGTATTAGCCCACTGGTAGGCTTAATCACTGATAGCCTGTAGCCTAAATCATGCATATTATAGGCCTGCATAATTACGAGGGTGCACATGGGTCCTGGAAATTATGGATTATTCCCAGCTCACTTTTTACCCAGCTATTCGCTTTTTATAAGGGAAAAATGATATAAATATAGATAAAAATAGATATAAATTTTTAGGTTTAGTTTTTACACTATTTATAAGCTGAAATCCTCGATGTGCGGACTCTAAGAACAGGCGATTCGCCGTTCGTTTTTTAACCCATGTGCACCCTCAATTATATAGATGTTACTAGTGGCTGTGTTTGGAGGCTATACTTGCTACTGTTACAAGAATATCGCCCTCCACTACGCATAGGCCTAACACTTTGTGAACCTTTGTGGAGGGTGGAATTTGCTGATTAAAGTGTAGTCTAGGCCTACACTACACTGGTACAGAAAATATAAGGTCTCACACCACCCCATCCGCACGTTAGCGTATTGAAAAAAAAAATTGTAAAAAATATAATCAAAAAAGAGGCCAACGAATTTATGATCTAGGCCTGAATTGCGGTGATCCGTGATCTGAAGAGAAGGGGGCGCCACAGGGGTTTGCCCTGCATTTTTTAAGGGAGGCTTATAAGTTTGGCAAAACATAGGGTGCCCTTCTCCCTTTGGATCCACCACTGCTAACCTCTACCCATGCAAACACCAATTTTGTCTATCAATATTACAAAAAATATGTGAAAAACCAACAGAAAGCATAGGGCCTGGACCCATTTGTTAAATTGATCGCTCAAAATGGTGCATTTATTAATATAGGGGACTATTAAAAACATTTTGCGAAAAAACGAATATCCTACCTGGATCGGGCGAAAAAACTGTCACTTTCAAGATCACTATATGGGAGCCTATGACAAAAGGATCACATTAGCCGTCTGTTGTGGGGGGTTATTAAATATGTCTGAAGTTGCGGAATAAGTTCTCCGAATATTCGTTTGTCCCCGAAAAATTTTAAAAACAAATCCTGTTGACTTACAATTTAGGTCTGGATGTGACTCCAACCTAGGAAACATTCACTGATTTTTAAGCAGGAGGTCAACCTTGCTATTGACTATAAGTATTTTAAAATTAGATTGATTGAACAGGAATAAACAAAATGTTTCAATTTTATTTCACACTCATTATCAATACAAATATATTATACATTTTTCAAGTAGGCCTATCTGGAATAATTTCTCATCTGTCCCAGCAATATTTTTTTCTGTGACAAATAAATTTGGTCAGCAACAAATTATTGCAATATATTGCTAATTTAAAAAAAAATAGACAGTAATATCCCTTGCTAATTATCAAGCATATTATTTCTAGAATGTGAGAGTAGAAAACTTCAGACTTAATTTACATTTCTAGAATTCTTAACATTAGTTTTCATCCACATTTGTTACCCTATTTTTCAGTTCTGATATTCCACTCATTATATTATTACATTTGTTGAAAGATATTGCATGTAGTGTATGCCATATACACAATTAAGGAATGGAAAACACACACTGAACTGCACAAAAAACTTAAATACTAATATATAATGATAATATTAAGCAGGCCTACAACATGTACAATGTGTATTGTAATTGTTGTTTTTATATGCAATCAGAGCATTCACCATTAATAAATACACTACACCAGATGAATTATAACTCATTTGTAGAGGCTATCATACATGGCGGCCATTTTAAATTTCGGTAAAACCTTGAAAAATCACATGCACATCTCCATATCGCGGGGAATGTGATAGTAAAAATTAAGTAATATACGACCTAAGTTTATTAATTTTTGCGATCTCAAAAAAATTGAAATTGATCCGTGGCGGCTATTTTGAATTTCGGTAAAACCTTGAAAAAATCAACTGCACATCTCCATATTGTGGGGAGTGTGATTGTAAAATTTGAATAATTTCAGACGTTCAGTTTTAAAGTTTTTGCGCCCACAAAAAATTTTGGAGTTGACTTCTGGCGGCCATGTTGAATTTGGGTAGCATTTTTCAAAAATCACTTGCACATCCACATGTTGCTGGGAATGTGTTTTAAAATTAAAAAAAAACTGGCCAAAATATTTTTTTAAGTTTCAGCGACCACCAAAAAATTCAAGTTGAACCGTGGCGGGCATTTTGAATTTCAGTGAAACCTTAAAAAAGTCACCTGCACATCTCCATATGGTGGGGAATGTGATAGTAAAATTCGAATAATTTCAGACGTTAAGTTTTAAAAGTTTTTGCGCTCACAAAAAATTTTAGAGTTGACTTCTGGTGGCGATATTGAATTCTGGTAGCATCTTAAAAAATCACTTGCACATCCCCATGTTGCTAAGAATGTCATGTTAAAATTAAAAAAAAAATTAACTGGTAGGTTTTTGAGTTTTTGCGCCAACAAGAAAACCTGACGCCGGACAGAATCCAGGCGCAACTAAAATCCCTCTTCCCCTACGGGCAGGGGATAAAAAAACTGGCATTAATAATCATTCTATGAATTAAGCTAAATTAGTTAAATATCTATTTTTGATCAATATTTAATAAATATTATGGATATATGATTTGAAGCTGGAATTTACATAAATGCATAGGACAATGGTTGAATCACAATTTTAACCTTTATATATACCGGTAACTAAGGAGTTGTAATTTTTTATATTGTCATAACTTGATTACATGTGTGCTCATTCTCACTCACTTTGTTTATTACTTTATGCCATTAATTTATATAGGTTGTATCAATCAACTACCTTTTGTTATTATCTAAACATACCTTTTCTTATCAGCTGAATACATGCATACATATTTTCAATAGAAATTTTAATACCTAATATCTGAATATGATGTACTTTTTCATGTATGATGTGTATTAACCTATTAAAGGGCTAATTTTTAATTGGTACCCCTTAGCAAAGATGTTAAAAGTGGCATAGATTTAACATGTTTACAGATCAATACATGATATCCAATTACTACTCAACATTGTCATTTACATCTGTTTCCATTAGAAAATGACAGATGAAATAACATCACTATATAGGAATGCATGACACAATGTAGACAGTTTGAAGAAGCATTACATTTTTACTTCCACCATAATTCTCATAAATAATCGCAATTCAAATATTCCTAACTTTCACATGCCTTTCAATTTAGTGTAAGATATCACATTTTGAGTCAGAATTGCCTAATTATATCACTGCAAATTGTCTAAACATTATTTGACACTCCAAATTACCATGGGGTCCCTCAAAACCAAGTTAATTGGCTGAAAAGATTAAAAAATCATTGTTTGACAATTCATTATTAAATTGATCATTACATGTACATTCATTGCCTGGAGGCCTACTACCAAATTTGTATATGATCATACCAAGCAAAATAATTCATGAACATTAACCTAAGCTTCTACTTGTAGTTTCAATTTTAATACATACATGTACATCCTCATTATGATTGTGATGTAATATACTACTACAATTGATTAAAAGAATATTACCGGTATTCAAAATATACAAGATGTGGGTCAAACATGTGAAATGTGAAAAATATGTGCTATTTAATATCTCATTTGAAAATGTGCATTGCGACAGATTCCACTACAAAACACTGGTTGATATGCCAATTAAAAATTTCATTGTGGTGAAGTGTAAGGTGAGAGAGATAACAGGTTGAATATGACTGTTGTAGCAATCTTGTGATGCACATGTTTTTTTCCAATGAGCAGTTCACCATGGTCACTTCTTTCCATTGAACTTGTTGCATGAAGAAACATCATGTCTGCAAATATATATATTTCATTGTTTAAATATAGAAGTATTTTTTCTTTCATTTGAAATGATAGCAATAAATTTTAGTCAATATGTTGTACCTGTCTTTCCCACACTGAAATTTTTGGGAGTTATTATTCAATGTTATGCCTAAAAGATGAAAACATAGAAATAATAAGATAATTTACCAACTGTTATTCAACTTTTCATCCACTTTGAAGGAAATTAATCATATATAGCTAATTTGATGCACACTCATTTCATTTCCAATAACTGCTCTAACCTGCTATTAAATAAAAAAGATTAAAATCAACTGAAGTGCTGATTAGCAGTGGAAGTGTTAATCGATTTTACTTACCATAATGTTAAGCATGTTAATATAACTGTGAAACCTCATACAACAATGTAGCACAGACCAGATTTTCTGCCTTTATCTCACTGCCTAGTTTACATCTGAAATAGAAACAAAAACTATCATTGAATTGAATTTGTCTAAAAATAAATGCAGTAAAACACCCCAAATGTTACTCATTTTTCATTAACATTAAATTTTCTATAATTATAATTACTGAGAAAAATAACAGTTCTGAACTTCATAATGTTGGAAGCACAATTTTGAATACATTTAGAAAATTGACAATTTATATGTCAGTGCAAGGGTTGAATTATTTGAGATTATTACAATGTACATAATATGCACAATTTCTAAGTTAGTGCAAGTGGTGAATTACTTCAGATCTAATCTAGTTAATAGTTATCATTTACTTTGTAATATACAATTCTCAGTATCAAATGAGAGGAAATTAGTTATACAGAATACAGATTTATACACCTGTGCACTTTTTTAATTAGAATTTAGGCAAATAAATAATAAAAAGTTAAGCAAAAATATTAATATTAAGTAGGGATGTTAACCTGGATTTTTTTTAATGGGGCACAATGTGAATTTAGTTGGCCTTGTTCCTTTTGTGTCTGATATACTGAGTTTGAGATTCCTCTCAAGGAAATTTTGGTTGTCAATAAATGATTTTAGAGAGATTTTCAGAAAATTACTTTTGAAAATGAGGTTCAGTACCCCTTTACCACCTAGTATATGGATCCACTACTGATAATCATATATGGGTAGCATGAGCCACTGTCTTAGCTAGGATTTGACAACTGCCCTTTTTTCCAATTACATATTGCATATTATGTAAAGGAAGAAAATGCACCTAACTGGCTACAGGTGCATTTTCTTTCTTTACAGTGTAGTTTGGACAATTTTCCTGTCTTGATACCCATCCAAAAAATGGGTCGCTGGCTAACACAGTGGTATCAGCATAATAATAGATTTTACTTGCATTACATAATTTATGACACATGCAAATATCGATTATGTGTGTAAAGTTGTGTAAAATGTGTGTAAAGTTTTGTAATGAAGTAATGATTCCTCCATTATAAAAATTAAAATATAATCCATGAAATTTTTTAACACATTTGTTTGACATTTATTTGAGGTAAATGCTATTGCATGAAGGTAGAAAAAAAATCGGTGGTGAAATGGTTAACTTAACATTACTGTAGATCTCGTAATTTTTGCGTGTTCAGATTTTCGCTAATTTATGATTTTACACGAAGTCTAGAATTCGCAAATTATTTATTTTGATGATAGGTAGAGCTATTATAATATTTAATAATTTCGCGGGACTCCTATATTCGTGAATTTGTCCTCCTCTTGAAATTCGCGAAAATTAAAACCTTGCAAAAATTACCAGATCTACAGTATTATAAACTGGGATGGGGCTATTCTTATTCTGTTGGTTTAAACATCTCTATTTTTTTATTGGAACAATAAAAAAAATCTAATACAAGGCTCCTATCAAGGAGGCAATATTCTCAATCCCATTTAGTGGCACAGCTAGCTTAACAGGCGGCAGGCAGACACAGGCAGGCTATCACCGCCACAGATCTTAATAAGCCTAATAAACGGTTGGTGGGTGGAGGTGGTAGTGACACAGTTCAAATAGGTAGTATTAAACTGTTAAAGGACAAAAGTATTGCAATTATAAAGTTTAGCTGATGAAATAAAGCAGTTTAAGGAACTGGCTCAGACTAAAATCATTAAAAAATCGATGATTTTATTTTGGCTTATTAATATGACCATATAATGTAAACATGTCCATAGACTAGAACTGCAAAAGTTTTTTATTTTTTTGTGCTGCGCATTTACCAGTTAGACTAGATATATGAAGACGTAATTCCCGTATTTCTCATTTTTGACATGGCTGTCCAAAATAAGAAATCAGAAATTTCGTCTCTTTTTCTAGCCTAACTGGTAAATTCGCAGCACAAAAAATTTAAAAAAATTGCCTGTCTAGTCTGTGGACTGACATGTTTACATCATATGGCGATCATGTTAATATAAAGTCAAACTAAAAGCACTGATTTTTTAAAGATTTTAGCCTGAGCCAGTCATTTTAAACTTATTCTGTTAGGTGCATTGATTGCCCAAATGTACACATATATATATAAGGATCCATGAAAAAACAGTTTAACTTTTAAATTTATGTAGGTGTATTTCCCACTCTTTTAAGATTTCTGTCACAATTGAAAAACATAATCAAAGCTGATTTATCAAGTAGTTCAAGTACAATTTATATTCAGGGATATGTAGACCTCTAACTATATCATGTAGATGCAATATGCCATATCATATATTCTGTAGGCCTAATATTAGACCTAGCTAGGCTATTTCACACATTTTAAATTTAATTACATCAAATAGTGGTTTGGCTGGAGAAGTATATAACTTGGCCACACCTGTTCTAATGCCTGGTAAATTATACAGACCCGACCTTGAAGCCTAAAATATTCACGAATTACAAGACCATAGATTTTGGATCACATTCAGTATCTAGACGAGAGTCCTTGCAGTCATTGAATTAAATTCTATCCTGACAGTCCAACCGAGCTTTTCGGTATTTACTCTGTCAATACTCATGAAATTTGGGCCATGTAGGCATCTATCCTGAAAATTTTGTAAAAAATATTTTAAAAGACAGACCATTTGACATGTAGACTTTGTAGACTAGTTAACAAATTTATTAATTATGAGGCCCCTCTATAAAGTTAAAAAAAAACATTTTTAAACTTCATTCCGGTTTACTCTCCAAATTGTATTACTGTTATGTACCTGTATGTCAAATGGTCTGACTTTTAAAATACTCTGTCTATGGGAAGTTCGCAAAATTTTCAGGGATGTTGCCAAATGGTCCAACTTACAAATAGTCTGTGTGTACAACAAAATTCCACAAAACTTCCAGCGATGTTGTCATTGTTGAGGGAAGATGAAAAAATGACCCCAAAAAATTTTACTCTCAAATTTCGAATAGCGCCTTTATCTACTCCCACAGACTGTAGACGGTAGGTCTCGACACTTAACCGTTGCCGTTTCCCCGGGGCAACCGACGTTATGTGGGCAAGTAAAAAAATTCAGACAGTGGCCCCCTGGGCAATAGCTTCAATTTTCACCATTTTAAATTTGAGCGACTGTCACAACAGACATTAGCATGTCAATGGCAAGTCGGGCAAGTGATAAACTTGGGGGGCAAGTATCCCAAAAATGTTCTTGCCTTCGGGCAGTTAGTGTCAAATGGTCAAACTTTTGAAATATACAATATTTTGTTATAAAATTTTCAGGATTGATGCCAAATGACTAAAAAATAATAGGCCTAGACCAGGCTAGGGTTTACTATTTTTCATGAAATTCGCTTGAGAATTTAACCTTTAAATATTGAATGACTGGATACTGAAAAGCTAACTTTCATTTTGGACCATCCTCCACCGTCGGACAGACTATAGAATAAGCTAGCACTTGACCAGCAGGACAGCAGTATTAGCACTGAGTAGCAGGTCGGCCGAATCTAATCACTGACACTGACTGACTGAAAGAGTATCAGAATCTGGGTAGGCCTAGGACTAGGAGACTGTCACTGTCAGTGAGTGGGAATGACTCTCACTGTCTCAGTCTCACAGTCACTGTCTCAGACAGATCTACGAGGGGGTGGGGGGGAGATGGGTAGCGGTTGCAACCCCCCCTCTTGCTGGCCCATGATGTGCCTGTGAGCATCTACAAATTCGAAATTTTCTGGGAGAGGGCCCCCAGACCACCCGCAACCCCTCCTTTCATTTAAACCTGGATCCGCGCCTGGTAGTCCAGTGGTAGGCATACTCTTGACTTAAGTCTGTCAGTGTCAGTGATTCAGATTGTGATGCGACTGAGTCACTGATGACACTGACAGTGTCACTGTGACTTGTGACTGTGTCAGTGCTGACTGATGCCAGTGTGACTGTCAGTGATGGTGATTGGTGCTGTCAGCGTCAGTGACAGAGTCACTGACTGTCAGTGTCAGTGTCAGGTTATGTGATGATTATTATACTCGCCGTCAAATCAACCAGGATCGCATGATTTTCGGCGATTTCCCCGTCAATTGTGAACCGATTTTCTTCAAATTTTACAAAGGCCATTTTCTATTCAAATTCTAACCGCCCTGAAAACTTCGTAAAGTTATATAGCGTATTTCAAAAGTTAGACCATTTGACATGTAATGAATTTAAATTATAACGTTCCTCTTTAAACCCATTAAAATAACTTTAGAATTTTATTACATGGCAAATGGTCTAACTTTTGAAATATTAAATATTATTTTTCGAATTTTTTACCCCTGTTAGGATTTTAATAGAAAATGGCCTCTGCAAAATTTCAAAGAAATCGATTCAAAATCTTTGGAGAAATTGCCGAAAATCATGCGATCCTGGTTGATCATTTTTAATTTGACGGCGAGTAGGGCCTATAGGCCTAGTATTACCCGAGGCTGAGTCTGCCTGAGAGTGGCAATTATTATTAGGCACTTTAACTTGTGTTGTGAGGGTAGGCCCATCGTGACATGAGGCATGCAGTGGCGGATCCAGAATGTGCAAGAGGAGGGGGCGTAAAGCCAAATCTTGGCTGAAAAACTTCAAAAAGGGGTGTTAATGTTAGCTTCACTTCATTAAAAAAAATGCATGAAAATTCAATATTTTCACCAATAACGGGGGGAGGCGTACGCCGGGTACGCCCTATGCTGGATCCGCCACTGGCATGACCATGTCATGATGATGACATTAAGATTAACGTTAGGCCTCAAATTAAATGAGCTGACATGATAGCTGAGCCCGAGGGGCCTGAGCGATAATCGAAGTGATTACATTTACAGTGACACTGACAGTCTGGCTGACGCCGGCGACGGTGGAAGCAGGCCTGGTTAGATCTAATTAGACTACTTTAAAAGTTATTAATGAAATCAAATAATACATACCAGTCCATAGTTAAACCTTGTTGTTTGATCTGTTGATGGTCTTCTTACATTTTTTAAAACATGATTCCAAAACCAAATTGTCAAAATATTTTCACGTGACAAATCTTGGAGTTGGACTTGGACTCAGTGACGAGTGGTCTTAGACTTAGTCTTAGTCAGTTGGTGACCTTATTTTTTTAAATACCCTACCTTTCAAACTTAAATTCATTAGTAATCTTAAACTTGGTAAATGTCCCTAATATTTGTTTCTATGCATCTTACAGGTTGAATTGTAATTTTGGTAGTCTTTTTTAAAAATGGAAATTTGACCGATGAGAAGAAAAATTAATCGCGTGTGCGGAGCATGCATTTCCAAGTGTGTCAGCTGGGAACGGCTGTGATGTCTCAGTCAAGTAGGGAATAAAGTAATTATTCTTGGAAAAAAGCGGGACTATGAGGGTGGTATAGGTTGGGTATCGGTCATATTTTAGTGTAATGAATATTTTGACTGCAAAAATATGTCTATTAAACGCTTTAAATTCACATATGTGAACATCGATCCGGGTTCCGGGAAAATTCGTTTCATAAGCTGTTTCTTTTTTAAAACTCTGGGTCTCAGATCCGGTTCAATCTCCGGTCACTAAGTGTCCCCATCTATATCTCAATTGCAGGCGAGCGTGAGGAGAGGCTAGTTACATACGTGACAAATGTAACAAATTAGACAATTTATAGGGAATGTTAATCACATACACGTCCATACACAAGGTGTACTAACGATGAGAATGATCCGGCTGCAAAAACAATGACTGCACTCGTCTGCAGTAATATGTGCGCCTTTAGGCGAGTACAATATTAGACATGTGTCAGTGTTTGATCTAGCCATTTCTAACATGGCGCAGCGCCATGTTGCCTTTTGTGTGCCTCATTGAACTATTGTTACGTCATATTTAATCCACCCAGGCCATTGTCACAGTGGAAAACACCCCAATCACAGTGTCTGATGTCTCGCGCTCTCACCTATGAGAAGAATGCCTGATAACGCTTGTTTACATGGTGGTAATAACTGGCGATGTCTACACACTTAACTGATTATGTTTATACCCTTAATTGCGGAGGGCGGGAGGGGTGGGTCCCCGGCGGGCAAGATAAGGTGCCCCAAATGATCGGTGGCGCCATGCCCCTTCTAAATCCTAGATGAAACACTGGGTGTGGTGTGATGCCGTTGATTCATCATCATTGTCATTATCTATTTTGTCTGTCATTATCATGATTATTATATTATTACTTGTTATTTTGCTACTATGATCTACTAGATCTGACGCAATGCCATGTCTTTTTATTACATATTTATATCTCTGAGGCTAATGTAGTAAATTAGATAATTTGCCAGATTTGCTGATCGCATGGACCTTGATACACAATATCTAGTAACGCTGTGCATCATAGGGCACTTTCAGCATGACATGAAGTGAAAGTGTCATATGGCAAAGTAACATCACAGGAACAATTAGTTATGGGTTTTAACCCTTTAAGCCCTCACGATGCATTAAAGCATCATTTTACATCCCTGAGAACAAACTTAATTTCCCTCTAAGAAAGAGTTTTAGAATAAAAATTTCCATGAAACTGGTTTACCAATACATGGTAATTTTCTTTAATTTTTCACCCACATCAAGTCATCTTCATCCACTACAAGTCGAGAATTGCGACAGCAATTCGCGGCTTGTAGTGGATGAAGATGACAATGGTAAATTCAGGCCTGAAAGGGTTAAAGCGAAAAGCGTATTTCTTGTATATTTTTAATCAGCATAAATATTATATAAATGAGCTACGTGCGTATTCTTAAATCTCACACTGAACTGTTTTCCTCAGTATAAGCCAAACCATAGTTACTCTCTAGGACGCTGACCCAGCATTGAACCTGCCTGGTGATGCTGTTTAGGTTAAAGGTGACATATCACCCCTTATATAGTTTGAATAAATTTGTGACAAATAAATCAAAGTTGCCACAAGATGGGGCACAAGTGTTTCCTTATATGGGGTGATTGTGACCCTCTGAGAGAGTCACATGATAGCCAATCACCCCTATATATGGGGAGATTGGCTATCATGTGCCCCACTGAGAGGGTCACATAATAGCCAATCACCCCATGTAAGGATATAATTATTCATACCATATAAGGGGTGATAGATCACCTTTAAAATTCATTATGGTCGTTTTTTATCTGGTTTATTAGCCATTTGAATCAAAGTTATCGGGAAAAAAATGAGAGTTTAAACATCAAAATTTGCAAATGTTTGGTCCCAAATTGAACAAATATAAGTAATTTTTCACCCACTTGAAGATGTGGGTAGTGGGTGAAAATTAACATTATTTAATACAGCGATGCAAGGGCGAATACATCAGCACAGCGATCACTATGCTCTCCTTCGAATCTCTCACATTTTTTCCTAGTACGGAGTGTTATTGGAAGAGTATATGTATTTTTTCGATTTCCTACCAGAATTCGCACATTCATTCATTATTTCTTTTCGATGGAGGCTTCTCCGTTTTATCAGCAGTTGATTTAAAACCTGCTTCTCTGTTCGCTTTGGGAGGATGGCAGCTTATTGAGGCATGAGACATAGACCGGGAAATGGGAATGGCGTTTATATGTTTGTCAGTTCAGCGTAGTTTGCGAGCACCTGCCTTACATACGTTCATCCGTTAACCTTTCATCTGCTAGAACTGTATATAATGGATTCAAGTTAATCTCAAACAAAATGCCACGGAAAATGAAAACATTGTTTGTGACAAATGCTCACTTCATCAAATAACTGAATTTCCGATTTGTCCATTTTAATAAATAAGCATACCTTTTCGTCATTTGAAGCTGGGAATTGCGTGACCTTTAAGTGACATTATATTGAAAAATGATAGCCAAAAATCGAGTAGCACAAGGGTAAACCTTTACAACCCAGGAAGAGTTTGTATAAGCCATGGAGACCAAAGGTTTTGTTTTCAACTTAAAAGCAGCATGAATGTCTTAGTTAGCTCTTCTGGTTGTTGTGGCTCTACAGCCATCATAAACAATGAAATTCGTTCAATGCTGGGACCGTCTTTATACGTCAGAATCTGACGTCTACAGACGTCAGATTCTGACGTATAAAGACGGTCCCTGCACTCAAAGGGTTGACTGTGAGAAAAAGCCTATCCAGACGTGCGAGAGTGCGGCTGGGATTTAACGTCGGCAAATAGCTGGACTAACGTCTTCAACGCTGGCACAACCATAAACCAGCGGCATTTCATGTGGACGGGAAGGTCGGGCAAAATGAGCATGTGGGAGAAATGGCTGTCAGATGTTCTCTGGGGTTTGTAGATCGGGAAGGCATGCTCTTTATCTCGTCAGGAGGAATGATTCACATATACCACCTGAAATGTGTGGTAGATCCAGAAGGGGGTCCTAATCCCCCTTTTTGTGAAGTTAATTTGCATCAGCATCAATTAAAATTGCCAAAAATATCGGTAATAATATCGTAGGTACGGGCAATAATTGTCCAAATAATTATGATAACTTTATATAGAAAGGACGGACAATTTTGATCCAGAAGGGGGTCCTAGTCCCCCCCCCCCTTTTGTGAAATTAATTTGCAGCAGCATAAATTAAAATTGCCAAAATATCGGTATTAATATCGTAGGTACGGGCAATAATTGTCCAAATAATTATGATAACTTTATATAGAAAGGACGGACAATTTTGCGGAAAAGAATTGTGAAATGCAGTGGGGGATCTAGAAGGGGGGGGGGGCTTAACTAATTTGCATCAACATCGATTAAAATTGCCAAAATAACGGTATTTTACATTCTTAATTCACTTGGCTATTGCCTCAACTTGAAGCAGTAACCAAGTGAATATAGAGTGTCAAGCCCCCATACATTACTTGAGATGACTACAGATCATTGATTCACACCCATTTACTTGAAATGTGTGAAAATATGCTAGTATTTGAAAACATAATTGTATTAGAAATATCTATTGCTCAGTGCTGTAGATATACAATTATTGGATTTGAGAAAGGGCAATGACCGAGAGCGACATTAAGCGCATTCCACAGCCGACATCCCAAGTGATTTCCTTAATCCTTTCAATGCGGAGACCGTCTTCAATCTAAAGTCTGTCCCCGCTTTGAAAGAGTAAAATATTTATAATCACCGTAGACCAATAACATAGGTATTTGAATGAATCGGTAAGAGTAACTAAGACATTTATGATGATTTTAAGTTTAAAATAATCCTGTGGTCTCCAGGGTTTAAAGACAAATATTTCTCACTCACTCACTCACTCACTCACTCACTCACTCACTCACTCACTCACTCACTCACTCACTCACTCACTCACTCACTCACTCACTCACTCACTCACTCACTCACTCACTCACTCACTCACTCACTCACTCACCCACCCACCCACCCACTCACTCACTCACTCACTCACAGACCCCCGTCATTATTTACCGTGGGTACACCCCAAGCACACACACACTGAGTGCCGTGTGGATCGAGTCTCACGTTGGCATAAGTTCCCCATCAGCGCTACATGGCACCCGTGCCTCGCAGCTCCTCTAGAAAGAACACCCCCGTCTTAACAAATATTGTCTTACTTTTCTTCCTCGCCGCTAAAGAGCAGTTGTTGTGTTTCAAAATACCGCACCTATAAATTAGCCCACATGGGGACCTCGTGATCCTCTTGGCCCTAAAGGGTGCTGCCTGCCACTTATTACAGTGAAAGATAGACCCTTCATGCTCCACACAACCTGTCTGAATTTCAACAAATAACTATAATCTTATAACAAGACTACATGACCCAGCTGGTTGTCATAAAGTATAATTGACCTAGCTGGCTGCCATAGTGTTTATTGTGTTGTATAATTAATAGTGTTGTATAATTACCTCTTTCATGCCTGAATATAACATTGTCATCTTCGTACACTACAAGCCGCGAATTGCTGTCGCAATTCTCGACTTGTAGTGAATGAAGATGAATTGAAGCGGGTGGCAAAATAAAAACGAGCTATTGTTATTATAAGCAGTTTCATGAGAATTTTCGTTCTACAAATGAAATGAAATGAATCGGGCTTTAGGCCACCTTTGTGCACATATAGGCTAAACTGGGCCAGGAGAACCTCCTGAGGATGGTGAGATGATTGAGATGACACTGTCCTCCAGACACAGGATTCGAAATTCGAGCCCTGGCGGTCTGAGACCGAGCACGCTACCTCTCGGTCACGGAGGCTCCCCACAATACTAACTTTCACACGTGGATGGGGAAGAAACAATTGTGTTTCTTTCAAACCGCCGAGACCGGGAACCGAACCCCGAACTCTGGCGTGAAAGGCAGCGGTGCTAACCATTACCCAGGGCTCCCGCCCTTCGTTTTACAATGTTTCAGGAAATTAATTCATTCTTCAGAGATGCAAACTGATGCTTTGATGCATCGTGAGAGTTCACAGGGCTAATTCTTGTCCTGCTGAGGTTTTTCAACCGTATTTTTCGTCATTTGAAGCTGGAATTGCTAACGTAATTTCCGGCTTCAAATGACGAAAAATATGACTATTTATGAGAAATAAACATGTGTGAAAATTAACATTTTGAATAACTGAGCATTTATCACAAACTATAGTATAGATTTCAGTGGCATTGTATTTCCTCTGAAACTTACTCGAAACCGGATATATACGGCTCCAGGAGCTCAAGGGTTAAAAAAAAATAAAAGTATGTGTTATACATGTAATGCTAATTGCTTAGATATACCATTGCAGGAGTATGGACATTAAATGTAGGGATTAGGGGTTATCCATGTGGTCATCTAGCATTGTCAATGGTGATAATCACCAGTAACAATCTGTATTGTGGTTACCAAGCATTGCTAAGGGATTAGGCACGGACCTGCACCAACCTGTGTGACAGGTTCAGGGTGCCTTTAGCAATGATCACCATTGACTACAAAGACTGTTGTCAAGCAATAAAACTGGACGACGTAAGGTAGACACCACGCAAGAGGAAGAACAGTGAGGTAACGGGATAGAGAGAGAATAGAGGAGAGAAAACAGAAAAGTTACAGTGAGGTAACGGGATAGAGAGAGATTAGAGGAGAGAAGACAGAAAAGTTAAACATGAAGAAACAGTCAAACAGTGACGGGTTAAATACGAGGAAGGTCTGGATATACCGTCAGACAGTGAATGTGATTAGGTTTACTGTGATCACATCAATATGTACACTCCTCATCTTGCTGTTAACATGGCTAAAATCATCTGTCGTCAACACAAGCTATGAGTTCACCAATGTCACACCTGTCAGACCTGCTCGTGCTGCTGCAATTAAACAAAACCAATACAAAGCCCGGATTCGGGAAGTTTGTGATCGAATCAGCAATGGCTATTACGTCCACCCGCGGAAAACTAAACCAGAAAATAGTGTTCTCAGAACGTTGGTTGATCACTATCATCAAGTAGTATATTGTTCTATTCCAAAAGTTGCGACGGATTCATGGTTTTATTTATTTAAAAGTGTTTTTGAGAAAGAAGAAGCGGCAAGGAGAGACTTGTTTAGTTTACACATGCATTACTACGAGCCTTATGTAGGACTAGGAATCAGTCAATTGTCCAGAGGCAACAAAAGTCATACTGAAGTTGAATATGGAATACCAGATCCAAGAAAACAATATTTTAAATTTATAGTTGTTCGACATCCTCTAGAGCGTCTGGGGTCAGCTTGGATGAACAAACTGGGAAGTGGAAAGAAGAATGGAATGAGAGCAGATGTACAGCGGATGAAGGCTATTGCAAATAACCGGACAACGTGGGACAGAGATGTGAACGTCAATGTGACATTTGAGGAGTTCCTCACTTATGCCGCAGGACCTGATGTTCAGCTGAGTGGAAAGTTTGACTCACACTTTCGTAGTTACCAGGGGACGTGCGAGCCATGTAGCATAGACTATGATTACATAGCACATCTGGAGACATTAAGTGAGGATTTGCCTTTTATTTTACCCCATCTAAATGCAACAGATTTCTCAGATCATTTCCCGACAGTGAAACTAAGAGATACAAGTGACACAAGACACGCACATCTTTTCCGAAATGCTCCCTTTCCTTTGGTGAAGGCTGTAATAGATAAATGTCGACCTGATGCAGATATGTTCGGATACAGCTTTGACGGATACGTTAGAGAAGCTGACAGAAGCAAAATTGCATGGCTGTGATTGGGATGTAATGGACAAAGGCACAATGAGACTTGCATTCGGACAATCCTAGGAATTATAAGTTCAGAAGTTACTTAAATATAGGCCTCTACTGGTCAAGGTTTTTTCCCATTTTTTTTCATTTTCCTAACTTTTCGAATGAAAATAGGAGAAAGTTAAAATCATCTTAATGTTAACCCTTGCGGGGATCGAATTCATGGATACAGCTTTGATAGATACCTCAGGGAAGCTGACAGAAGCAAAATTCCATGGCTTAGATCGTGATGTAGCCCTTGAAGCGCTGGATTATTTTCAATAATCCGTGCAGTTCAAAGGGTTTATTTCAATTTGAAATCATCATAAATGTCTTAGTCAGCTCTTTCCGATTCATTTGAATACCTATGTTATGGGTCTAAGGCCATTATAAATATTTCTACTCTTTACAGTGCGGGGATAGACTTTAGTTGTCAGAATCTGACGTCTACAGACGTCAGATTCTGACGTCTAAGGTCGGTCCCCGCGCTGTAAAGGGTAACCCTTGAAGCGTGGAATATTTTTTATATAACCCATGGAGACCAAAGGTTTTTTTCAATTCTTAATCATCATAAATGTCTTACTTAGCTCTTTCTGCTTCATTTGAATGCCAGTGTTATGGGTCTACGGCCATTATAAATATTTCTACTCTTACAGTGCGGGGATAGACTTTAGACGTCAGCATCTGACGTCTACAGACGTCAGATTCTGACGACTAAAGTCGATCCCCGCGCTGGAAGGGTTAATGGACAAAGGCACAATGAGACTTGCCCTCGGACGATCCTTATAAGTTTAGAAGTTGCTTAAGAAGTTGCTTAGAAGTTACATAAATATATACTGGTCAATGTTTTTTTCCATTTTCTTAACTTTTCGAATGAAAATGTGAGAAAGTTAAAATCATCTTAACTCTTACAGTGCGGGGATCGACTTTAGACGTCAAAATCTGACGTCTAAAGTCGATCCCGGGCGGGGGCCCTAGGGTAGTGGTTAGCACCACTGCCTTTCACGCCAGAGTTCGTGGTTCGGTTCCCGGTCTCGGCGGTTTCAAAGAAACAAAAATGTTTCTTCTCCATCCACGTGTGAAAGTCAGTATTGTGGGGAGCCTCTGTGACCGAGAGGTAGCGTGCTCGGCCTCAGACCGCCAGGGCTCGAATTTCGAATCCTGTGTCTGGAGGACAGTGTCATCTCATTCATCTCACCAGCCTCAGGAGGTTCTCTTGGCCCAGTTTAGCCTATATGTGCACAAAGGTGGCCTAAAGCCCGATTCATTTCATTTTCATTTCTAAAGTCGATCCCCGCACTATAAGAGTAAACAAAATTATAGTGGCCATAGACCCATAACATAGGTATTCAAATGAATAGGAAAGAGCTAACCATTATTTCAAAAAAAACCTTAGGTTCCCATGGTTTATTTTATAACATCTCAGCGCTTCAAGGGTTAGGAGCTTACTAAGCTGCTGATCCACAACTTAAACACACTGATAAATGTACCCTAGTGCTTCAAAACCAGACCCACTGTATCTTGGGATGAATAAACTGCTAAGTTACTAAATCAAGTGTTTTTTTTCATTTCCTCATTTTCATGTGCACGTATTGCGTAATTCGTCTACCGTATTCCGTATTGCGTTTCAATCAAGTTTATAATAAATTTGTGAAAGTTTTGCCATGTCTGCGTATTGCGTATTGCGTATACCGTACTGCGTAAACCATCCGTATACAAATCGCCCCTAGGAGCGATTTCTGTACGGTATACGAAATTCCCACTTCGTGACGTCATCAGAGGATTGCTAGCTTCCAGGGACCCAGATATTAAATAGGCGTCGTGTCGATTGCTTAGGAAGTTCAAGATTTTACATAATACCTACCAAGCAAACACGAGGCGTTGGCCCAATGTTGGGCTGACGATAGGCCAGCGTCGTAGACGATGGGCCAACGTCAGCCCAACATTGGGCCAACGCCTTGTGTTTGCTGGGTAGAAACGTGCTACCCGACCGTGTCCAGGAATGCTTGATTGAGGAAGTGAGGAAACATCCCTCAATATATGATAGGAGTCAGAAAGATTATAAGTTAAAAACGTAAGCATTTGGGAAAGCGTGACGATGAAATTTGATTTCGAAGGAAAAGATGGTGAGTATATTGGCGAAGTATCACAGATGCTTGTACAAGAAACTACCTGATTGCACATAAAAACATGTATAGTGGCAGATAAACGGTATTTTTGTTAGAAGTTAAACTGATTGATAAAGCAAAAGGAAGCAACTAAAAGTATCAAAGAGGCTGCGGCTTACAAAGTACCTAGTATATACGTCTGCACAAATCGCTAACAAGGTCAGCAATTGAGCTAATAAAATGAATACGCATTACAGAGTACCGACTGAAAATAAACGCACACATGGAAAAGGGCAATACGCATTACTCAATACGGGATATGCCATACGGATTACGTAATACGCGTACATGAAAAGCTAGTTGACTTATTTTCTAATTCTTATTTTTAACAACATAATCTTTGCTACTCACTACAACAAGCATATAAATGCATTTGCCTAATTATAATTTATGCGATTGCATATTAAGTTATATATTCATTTACAAATCTCGTGTTTACAATTTAATTTGTAGTTTCTAACTGTTTTAATTCTATATTTTTCTTCATTAACACAAACTGAATTCATTGACAAATTTCCTCAACCGAAACTAACTATTGAAATTGAATAATGATATTGTTTTATTCAAGCTCACTACAAATTAGATATATATTGGCCTACTATTCAACTCTTACAACGCTGAAATATTTTTGTATAAACCATGGAGACCAAAGGTTTTTTTTCAATTTGAAATCATCATAAATGTCTAGTTAGCTCTTTCCGCTTTATTTGAATACCTATATGTTATGGGTATATAAATAATAAATATGAATGGCCATTAGAAATATTTTGCTCTTTCAGTGCGAGGATCGACTTTAGACGTCAGATTCTGACGTCTATAGACGTCAGATTCTGACGTCCAAAGCTGGTCCGCGCGCTGTAAGGGTTAAACTCTTTCAAACACATTTTTATACGGACTATGTCACTTTTTCAAATTTATTTAACTGGAAAAGCTTATTTAATGGCAAGAAATATAATTCTTATTTTTATGGCAAAAATCCACCATGCTCTGGCATAGCGCCTAACTACGCACGTAGGCACCACAGCTGCCAGATGTGAAAGGGTACTGCCAAATTTACCATGGCGACGCCTTCCGGATGGTTGAGAAGAAGAGGCCGCTAAATGAGCTGACATATTTATCCAGGGAGCTGAGGGTCGGCGTAACCAAGCACAGCTTGAGACACCGTCAATATTGGCGCTTCCTGACGTTAATTAATCAGGCCCTAACAGACTGAGAAGAAGTGTTGGCCCAACGCTGATTTAACGTTAGCCCAACGTCTGAACGTTGGGCTAGCATTAAATCGATGTTGCGCCGACGCATTTTATGTGCTGTAACCGTCGCCTGTGGTCTGTTAATCTTTCCATCGCTAAGCGCGACTATAGTCGTTTTAATCTGTTCTATTAACAGAAGATTAACTGAGAACGCTGAATTAGTTGTGTATAAATCATGGAGACCAAAGGTTTTTTTTCAATTTTAAATCATCATAGCTGTCTTAGTTAGCTCTTCCCGATTCATTTGAATACCTATGTTATGGGTCTGTGGATATTAGATATATTTTTATTTTTACAGTGATAGACTTTAGTCGTCACAATCTGACGTCTACAGACGTCAGATCACAATCTGACGTCTACAGACGTCAGATTCTGACGACTAAAGTCGATCCCCGTGCTGTAAGAGTTAAAGCATCGCTATTGGAAATAAAATGTGTATTTAAGCATTTTTTCAAACTGTATTTTACAAATGTTTGGTCTCAAATTTTCACAACTATGAGTAATTCCTACCCACTTGAAGTTGTGGGTCGCGGTTGCGAGACACAACTTCAAGTGGGTAAAAATTACATTTTTAATTTCTCATATTTTTAGTAGCACTAATTTGTTTGAAGAGCGCTTTATGATAATTTTATTCTCGTGTTACAGTTGCAAATGTGGTATTAGAACAATATACATGGAATAAAATAGTAGGTTGCATGTATGTGTTGCAATAACCTTGTGTTTTAGAAGTGCGTCATATTATTTCTTCCTGGGTATTGTAATGTATTTATGCCGGGCGTTGATACCGTAGATATGCAATTTTTTTATTTGAAACCTAGGCCTACATCAATTGTGTGAAACACAGTGCCGTCACCGGAAAGCGTTTTGAATGGCAACTCGGTGAAAACAATGTTATATAAGACCTCCGCCCCCATACTTGATTGCATTAGCTAGCTCGGTGAGAACAAAGGAGGTCATGGTCATTGAGTTTCACAAAATTTATCTAAACAAAAAAAACTTTACTCAACCAATGATTACCTGTGAAGGGCGGGGGCCCTGGGGTAGTGGTTAGCACCGCTGCCTTTCACTCTAGAGTTCGGGGTTCGTTTCCCGGTCTTGGCATAAATAAAAATAAAAATGTTTCTTCCCCATCCACTCATAAAACTCAGTATTGTGGAGAGCCTGCGTGACCGAGAGGTAGCGTGCTCGACCTCAGACCTCTAGGGTGTGAATCCTGTGTCTGGAGGGTAGTTTCATCTCACTCATCTCACCATCCTCAGGAGGTTCTCCTGTTCCAATTTAATTTGTATGTGCACAACAGTAGCCTACAGCCCCGACTCATTTCATTTTTACCTGTGATCACCGACTGACTATTACTATGCCAAGTGATAAAAATCGATCAGCGATTACAAAATTTCAAGCAATTCATATGTATAGGATAAAGCCCGATGAGCTCCACATTCTTAGCTTTGAATGCAAATCCCTCATAATCAACAGTTCGGTCGCGCCTGACTGATTCTAGTACCATATAGGCCTACCATGATAATTGTTCTGTACTTGATGAACAATAACTCTCCATTCCCGGCTTAGAATGTCGTGGTCGGACAAAGAAAATAATGTAGTGGTGTATTTTAACACTAGTTATAGCCAATATTTTATAGGTAGCCTAGTTGAGCTCGTTAGTTGAGCTCGTAAATTTGAAGCCAGATTAACTTATAGCGCGTGTTTTTTGCCCATTTCTCAGTCAATTTTCTTGAAATTTTTCAAGCAATATTTTATAGTCCTTCCCCAGATAAGCTGCGAAATTCTGGGGAGTAATGTATAGTTAAACCAATTGGCACGTAGTGCAATTCAGGGCTTAAAACGGACTTTAATTTTAAAAATTTTAATGGATTTATAGAGGTACGTCATAACTAGCAATTCACTACATGTCAAATGGTCAAACTTTTGAACAATGTTTTTCAATCAACATTTCACAAGGGACCCGAAAATAGCCCTTGCAAAATATCATGAAAACGGTTGAGAATTAACTGAATGAATCGGTAAAAAAAACATGCGCTACAAGTTAATATATGCATACGGCATCGTTGGGAAGGCGGGATGGACTCAACTCAGCACAAGTCACCACATCAAACCCGAGCCTTTATGCATCTTCTCGTACGAATATCTTTCTGAAAAGGCAAAATCAAACAGATCAGTGAAGCGTTTTGGAGAAAGTTCGTGACGGGCTGATCTCACATCTCGTAGTAAAAGCCAGCGGCATGAGTGCGAGAATGCGACTTCCGCTATAGATCAAATATATATATTCAGTTACACTTAATATTTCGAAAAAACTGGTTGGAATGTGGTTCAATGTATTGCATTTGAACACAACGCACGTGTATACCCAGCAAACACGAGGCATTGTAGCCCGTATTACCCCTTTAATCCCTCACGATGCATTAAAACATAATTTTACATTCATGGAAACACACTTGATTTTCCTACAACCAAGGGTTTTAGGACAAGAAAATTCATGGAACATTTTTTTTCATTTGCCACCCGCTTCAACTCATCTTCATCCACTACAAGTCGAGAATTGCGAAAGCAATTCGCGGCTTGTAGTGAATGGAGACGACAATGATAAATCCGTTGTGGGTGAAAATTTAAATAAGATATCTTAGCGGGTAGAGTGTTGATGCATTATGATTGTGTTGAAGCGATTCCCCCTAGAAATGAGTGGGTGTACCTGCCACCCTTTATGCCCTAGAGAAAAAAATACAGAATAATATTACTGTTATTTGTATTCATCGTTAATTTTACACATGTTTGTTTTAGCTTAGTAGGCTAATTTTACTTTTGAAAACGTTTGCTAAAGCAGAATCGTACTTTTACTTCGTGGAAAGTGAAGTATTGGTTGCCTTGCAATCCGTATTATAGATTTGTTCCATGGCTAAGCCTACTCGCCTATTGATCATGATCTATTTATTCATAGCAGTAATCTAATTTCCATACCAATCTATACAATCCCAGCCGCAACGGGAAAGAGTGGACCACGTGACCTGGTTTCATAATCCATGGTTAGGGGCGCTGAGCAGTCGTGACGTCATATACGTGATTCCCCGTATTATCCTATGTTACGTCACAGCCACCCTCTCCCCCTGAACCTAAGAGGCTCTGTCCTTCAAAGACAGACAGCAGTAACTGCTTACTTGAAATGTAAGCAGTTACTGCTGTTTGTCTTTGAGCTGCAGGATTCTCTTCTGCCATCGAGTACTGGCATACTGACCGCCGAGCAAAGACAAACATCAGTAACTGCTTACTTGTAAAGTAAACAACTACTGCTGTTTGTCTTTGCACGAATGGTGAAAGCAAACAGTTCCAACAGACAATAAATTACGTACATACCATATCTTAAAATTAATCTTAAACCTGATTTGACGAAAGCCGTGAAATAAGCGCACACAAATTAGAAATAAATTATTGAAAAAGAGAAACTAATTTGTCCAATACCATCCCAAACTAAAGTGTTTGGGTGAGCCAGGTAGAAGACGAAATACATTTTATTATCGATTGCCCACTATATGCAAGCCTGAGCAAAGAGTTTTTAGGCCCGTACACAGAATCCGTATTCATACCTACAGTTGCTCCAAGCATTTTTCCAATCTGAAGACACAACCATCCTTTTAAACTAGTTAATTTTATCATTAAAGCAAACAATGTCAGGGATTGCAATACAAGTGTCCACACACAACACATAACATTAAAAACGCTATAGAAGTTCATTATATATTATTATGTATATATATTATTATCAGTGTCTAATTCGTTCAGTGCGGGGATCGACTTGTGACGTCAGATTCTGACGTCACAAGTCTATCTCGCGCTGAGAGGGCCAAAAGTAACCTTTACTACTTATAACGCACCTCTAATTGTATGGTACATTAAACCCTTTCAATCCTATGACTATTATCGTTCAAAATCAGTTCAATTACACAATATATTTCCTGTTATTGGGAATGAAATGAGTGTTTTAACATCAAAATACACAAATACTTATTCTCAAATTAAACAAATATAAGTGATTTTTACACGCTCAAAGTTGTGGGTCGCGGTAGAGGGAGACACAACTTCGAGTGGGTGAAAAGTTTGATTATATATATATATATTATACAAGGAGTAATCTTAATTTATCGTTACTTATGATGTTTTCTGTGTGTGTTTCAGGTATGTACGAGTTGAACATGGTGGGGGGTTCAGGGGTAAAATATAGAAACATTTGAAAACTTTTTCAGGTGAGTGTTTGTATGACATTTATAACGGGTAATATGAGTCAAGTCAAGTCAAGTCAAGTACAATTAATTAAAAATGCATTTTAAAACATTACAGTTGTACAAATAATTGGGCGGGGGCCCTAGGGTAGTGGTTAGCACCGCTGCCTTTCACGCCAGAGTTCGGGGTTCGGTTCCCGGACTCGGCGGTTTGAAAGAAACAAAAATGTTTCTTCCCCATCCACGTGTGAAAGTCAGTATTGCGGGGAGCCTCCGTGACCGAGAGGTAGCGTGCTCGGCCTCAGACCGCCAGGGCTCGAATTTCGAATCCTGTGTCTGGAGGACAGTGTCATCTCACTCATCTCACCATCCTCAGGAGGTTCTCC
This sequence comes from Flabesymbios commensalis, assembly GCA_964017125.1. NCBI lineage: Eukaryota > Metazoa > Annelida > Polychaeta > Terebellida > Flabelligeridae > Flabesymbios > Flabesymbios commensalis. Next base: position 109,264,349 of record OZ024904.1, on the reverse strand, counting down.
TGGCCCAGTTTAGCCTATATGTGCACAAAGGTGGCCTAAAGCCCGATTCATTTCATTTACAAATAATTATTATGACAAGTCGTTTCTGACTTATCAAATTACATAGCATTAAAAAACAGATTGTTCAATATAATATAAAATTTATGTAGGCTATATGCGCAAAACTAGTAGTAGACATGACTCGGACGCTATTTATACACAAGGTTCCCGAAGGATCCCTCCATATCGACAGAGAGAAAGGCTCCACACGCACACTTGGCATGTATGTGGAGCCCCAATATGAAGACAAACAGTAGTCACTTTTTTATGTGATGCAAAAATTGCTTGATGCACATCAGTTAGGACAAGGATACTACAACCCATGTGTTAGGAGGAAAGAATGAAGTGAATGAGTGATATTTAAAAAAAATAATGGAAATTTCCGTGTATCTCTTCTTTTCATACTTCTTCAGTTACAGATGTTTGTCTCTGTCGTTCATACAAAAGAGAAACAGCAATGACTGCTTTCTTATATAACACTTTACACAGATACACTTTACTTTATTTTCGCTGGGAGGGTATTCACTGTGTTGGTTCAGTTACAACGCAACGCAACGCAACGCAACGCAACGCAACGCAACGCAACGCAACGCAACGCAACGCAACGCAACGCAACGCAACGCAACGCAACGCAACGCAACACAACACAACACAACACAACACAACACAACACAACACAACACAACACAACACAACACAACACAACACAACACAACACAACACAATACAATACAATACAATACAATACAATACAATACAATACAATACAATACAATACAATACAATACAATACAATACAATACAATACAATACAATACAATACAATACAATACAATACAATACAATACAATACAATACAATACAATACAATACAATATATTCCAAGGAAATTCAATATTGAATATAATTGGCTATATGCTATGCCCCAAACAGATAATATATTTTCACACTGGAGAAGTAACTCAAAGAAAAGGGATAAAATATCGGTGTCAATCTGCGTCTATTTTTACCTTCGTTTCTTAACCACACAAAGACATGAGGACAAAGCCCCGCCACTTTACTGTGGCTGCTTGACCAGCCTCCCGGGTGTTACTAGGCAGCAGATGTCAGGGGCTGAATAACATCCCCGGGGCAGATTGAAGGCAGACCTGGATTTAGTCTTCTCCTCCAAGACAGATGCTGTCACAATTACAGTTTTCGCTTTCTTAAAATAGTGGTCAGCAACAGTTCAGCCTATTCAGGTCATTTTTGTAACATCATTCGTTTCAATGATGTGAATGACCAAATAATATATTGCATTTGTGCATATTTTTATTTTGAGATTGAAAGTCATATCTGTCACTTCACAAAGGGACGTATCTGCCACATAAAGGGACAGGCTCAGGCTAAAATCATAAAAAAATCGGTGATTTTATTTTGGCTTCTTAATATGACCATATGATGTAAACATGTCCATAGACTAGAACTGCTAAAGTTTTTTAATTTTTCTGCTGCGCTGCGTTAGGCTAGATATAGAGACGAAATTCCCGTATTTCTTATTTTTGACATGGTTGTCAAAAATTAGAAATCAGGAATTTCGTCTCTCTATCTAGCCTAACTGGTGAATGCGCAGCACACAAATTAAAAAAATATTATAGTTCTAGTCTATGGACATGTTTATATGGTCATATTAAGAAGCCAAAATAAAATCACCGATTTTTTTATGATTTTAGCCTGGGCCTGTCCCTTGAAGTCACACGATAGGTTACGCTTCGGTAGGAGTGGGGGGGGGGGGGTTAGTTAATGAACGAATAAGGCTTTTGTGTGCTCATACGCTAAACTGCACCAGTAGAGGTTTCCAAACTCCACTCGAGCTTAAATATATATATATATATTTCAAACTAGCTGAGAAACAAGTCACAAAATACTCCAGACATGCACAATATCAGGGCATCGATTCTTGTGCAAAAAAAGGAGCGAAAATTCCTGAGTATCAATTTTTGTGCAAAAATCGGATCGAAACGGTCGGCTCACTATGAGGCTCACATTTGGCCAATGTCGATTCTTGTGCAAAAAGAGGATAAAAAAATCTGAGTGTCAGATCTTGTGCAAAAAAATCAGATCCAGAAATTTTCCGCCTAGGAGTATTGTGATTGGTTCAAAACCAATAGGTTTTATTTTAAAATTCAGCCTTCCTATCCTCCTCTCGCGACACTGCCACTGCGACCTCGAGAAGACTAGCCTTGCTATGGGGAAGATGATTCACACTGACTTATTGGATACTGTGCGGGGCTCTGGTGCAGTGGTTAAAGCTGCCCGCCTGGAAAATCGGAGATCGCGGGTTCGAACTTCCCTCTGGCATTCAAGTTTGAAGAAACAAAATGTTTCTTCCCACTCACTCGTAAAGAATTATTATTGTGGGGAGCCTCCGTAACCGAGAGGTAGCGTGCTCGGCCTCAGGCCATCAGGGCTCGAATTTGGAATCCTGTGTCTGCAGGGCTGTGTCATCTCATTTATCTCACCATCCTCAAGAGGTTCTCTTGGCCCAGCTTAGCCTAGATGTGCTGGGCTCGCATATTGGTTGACGGGTGTGAATATCGGGGCGAACAGTGGAAATGGACAATATGCAAACGGTTTTCATTCGAGTGCGATATGGGAAAATTCAGCACACGTCCTTCAGACGAACACCTTATTTGTTGGACAGGTGCTGTATTTGCCAATATCGCACGAAAAATGAACAGCGTTTCTTATGAAGACAGTCACAAATGATATAACTGCCACACATTGCAGTTATGACTACAGCTACAGTGTAATGAAAATGCTGATACCTCTATACGTCGCAGTAAAAACCACTGCACAGAGTGTGATATGGGCTGATACCGATATACGCCTCATAATGAAAGCCAGAGCACAGTGCTTGTATAGGCTGATACCAATATACGTCACACAGCGAAAAGTACAGCACAGAGTGTGATATGGGCTCATATTTGTATACTACTCATAGAAAAAAACACTGCACAGAGTGTGATGTGGGCTGATAGCGATATACGTCACAGTAAGGCTGTCACTTTACCAGCCAGAGCTAATCGTGGACGCCTACACCTATACAGTCATTGTGACGCTGCCTCCATAAATTAGATTTCCACGCTCTCGTTTCAGCTACTGAATCACTTATTCCATCCTACGACGCTGGCCCAACTATAAACCAACATTGGACCAACACCCTGTCTGTAATATGCAAAGCCGATCAACACCCAACGAACAAAGAAGTTGGAAAAATGTTGTTTTAATGTTGGGCCATCGTCTGCAAAGTTGTAACAACCGCAAGGCAACATTGGATATGAATCCCGTGAATATTTTCCCGATGCCAGGCTAACGCATCAAGGCCCAATTGTGTATTGTGTAGACCGTGCTTGTTATGTGTGTTCCCATTCGCCTATTAGTATCACGTGACTGCACAAAATCACTTATGTCCGCTCTTATTGGTCTCTGGGTGCTAAGTGACGGCTATATTTAGAATTGACACAAACTTGACAGTGGATAGAGAGGGGAACGTGGCACATTGGTCAAGCGCCACGGCAGTCATGCATGCGTCCCGGTTTCGAATTCAATTTGAGATCATCATAAATGTCTTAGTCAGTTCTTTCCGGTTCATTTGAATACCTATGTTATGGGTCTACTAAATATATTATTTCTTTCAGTGCGAGGATCTTCTTTATACGTCAGAATCTGGCGTCTACAGACGTCAGATTCTGACGTATAAAGACGGTCCCCGCGCTGAAAGGGTTTATTATGAAACCAGTGTGTCGACATTAATTTCGCACAGGGCCTCGCGCTGCGCGCTACTTCAGGCACAACAGAACACCTAGATAGATGGGTTATTTTCAAAACCTCTTGTTGCTATCCATGTCAATAATTGAACATTTTTCTGCTTAAGCAAAATCGCGGAATAACTAAAAAAGAATACATTCAGACTAAGAACCTCAATGCAGACTCTTTTATGAGATTGATAACTTCAGTGTAGACTGTTTTTATGTGAATAATAACCTCAATGCAGACATCATGCTATTTTTCTGTGTAGCTTTTGAAATGAGATTGAAAACCTCAGTGCAGCACAGTGCCTCAGCTCTGTCTACACACTCATGTGTTTGTGGCCAATGCCCACCTCTCTGGTTCATCCCAAAAAAACACAAGACGTTGAATCTGTGCTGGCTTAATGTTGGGTCACCGTCTTTTTTGGTTGAATTTCTGTTGTTTGAGTTGTTGCGCATCCCCCCAGTGACTATCTCGGAAAACACGAAACATGTCGGCTCAATATTAAACAACCGCCTGCGAAGCCCAGCATTGTACCAGCATTGGATTAATGTTTTGTGTTTGCTTAAACTTCATTTATTTAAACAACGTTGTTTTATTGTTGGTGCACCATCGCAGACGGTGACATAACATTAGGCCAGCATTGTGTCAATGTTTCATGCTGGCTGGGTCTGGCTTCTTCCTGGTTTTACAAATCCTCCCTCGTCCGCAATCGGCCGATGATGACCAGATTATTGCCGGTAAATTAAATATTCCCGCGCTGGGAGTGAGGTGATTTTATGACGTCAGCAGACAGCGAGCACGAATATCAGCCCAATGCCCAATATCAGCCCAATACCCAATATCATCCCAATTCCCACACCAATTCCAGGACATTAGCCTTATCCCCAATATTATCCCAATGCCAAGACATCAGCCCATTGCCCAATATCAGCCTTGGAATTGGGGTGGGACATCAGCCCAATACACAATATCAGCCCAATGCGCAATATCAGCCCAATTCCAAATATCAGTTCAATGTCTAATATCAGCCCAATGCCCAATATCAGCCCAATGCCCAATATAAGCCCAATGCCCATTATCAGCCCAATGCCCAATATCAGCCCAATGCCTAATATCAGCCCAATCCCCAATATCAGCCCAACGCCCAATATCAGCTCAATGCCCAAAATCAGCCCAAAGACCAATATCAGCCCAATATCCACTATCAGCCCAATGTCCAATATAAGCCCAATGCCCAATATCAGCCCAATGCCCAATATCAGCCCGATGCCCAATATCAAACCAATATCAATCCAATTCTTTTATATCAGCACAATGCCCAATATCATCCATATGACCAATATCAACCCATATCCCAATATCACCCCAATGCCAGTATCAGCCATATGCCCAATATCAGCCCAATGACCAATATCAGCTCAATGCCAAATATCAGCCTAATGCCCAAAAATCAGCCCAAAGCCCAATATCAGCCAAATGGCAAAAATCAGCCCAATGCCTAACATCAGCCCCATATCCGCCCAAATACCAATATCAGCCCAATGCCCAATATCAGCCCAAATACCAATATAAGTCCAATGCCCAAAATAAGCCCAAAGACCAATATCAGCCCAATGCCCAAACTCAGTCTAAGCCTTATATCAGCCCAAAGACCAATATAAGCCCAATGCCCAATATCAGCCCTATGCCCAATATCAGCCCAAAGACCAATATCAGCCCAATATCCAATATCAGCCTAATGTCCAATATAAGCCCAATGCCCAATATCAGCCCAATGCCCAATATCAGCCCAATGCCCAATATCAAACCAATATCATTCCAATTCTTTTATATCAGCACAATGCCCAATATTCGCACCGACCATACACGGGTTTACCAATCCAGAGCGTTTGATTCGCACCAGATCAGTTCAAACTAGAACCAGATTGACCAAACCATCACACCTGCCTGCGTGAAGGTTTAGTCGTTTGGATCTCGAACCGGTTTGCCAAACTAGACGTTAGAGAATCCATACGCTTCTCTGGTTCAAACTATTTTAGGATGTGCGGTGAATTTGGAACTGGAACCGGATTGTCAAACCAGCTTGTTTCTTTGGATCAAACTGTTTTTGCGGTAAAAAATGCATTTCCTTTCCCTGTGCATATATGCACCGTTACGAGCCTACTGTACTGCTATCAATATATGGCGCTCGTTTCGGACAAACAAACCAAAGACAACCGGATCACTAAACTATTTTCGGTGCGAATCGAAAAGACCCATATACCCCACGGAGGGATGGTATACAGGGTGTTTTTTCTGGTTGTTCTAGGCAACCTTTGTGCACATGTAGGCTAAACTGGGCCAGGAGAACCTACTGAGGGATGGTGATATGAATGAGAAGACACTGTCCTCCAGACACAGGATTCAAAATTCCAGCTCTGGTGGTCTGAGGCCAGGCACACTACCTCTCGGTCACGGATGCTCCCCATAATATAGAATCATTACGAGTGAGCGGGGAAGAAACCTTTTTGTTTCTTTGAAACATTGAAGGTCAGAGTGGGGTTCGAACCCGCAATCTCCGACTTTCCCTGACTTGGTAGAGGTGGGATGGTGCAAATGCAGTTTGCTGAGGACACGATTCCACCGGAGCAGGCCGGGGGGCGATAATGAAATCCTGGACCACTGATTGTGAAGGGGGGGGGGGTATCCCAGCAAACATGTGACATTTAGCCAATGTTGGCCTAATGCTGGGCCAGCGTCGTCGACGCTGTACCAGCATTAAACCAACATTGGCTAAATGTATCTTCCTTGATAGGAACGTTCAGCAGAATTCCACTCAACATTGGCGAAATTGTGTTTCAATGTTATCCACGCTGGCCCAGCATTGAGCTGACCATGTGCTAGCATCTGATACCAGTCCGTCCCAACAAACACAAAACCGTTATACAATGCTGGACTAACGTCGAAGACGTTGGGCCGACGTTGTATAAATGTTATGCAAATGTTTTGTGTTTGCTGGGGAATCGCTCTATTCAAAATCGGTTCAATGCTGTGCCAACGTTTCTGACGTAGGCCCAGCATTGACCCAACGTCTGGCCAGCATCTGTCTGGATGTATTCCAGCATGTTGTTGGTCCGGCATGGTGTTGGCAATGTTGGGCCATCGTCTGCGACGCTGACCCAACGTTACAGCAGCATTGGGTCCACGTCTCGTATTTGCGGGATGACTATTTTCACGCAGACGGAGCATCGCTAACCTAGTTACGGCGGCATCGTCAGCAGCTATTGTCTATGAACTCTGACCTTATCAAATGGAAAATCTCCCTCGCTTTATCTTCGTATGTGTGTGTTTGTCCAATCACCGCTCACGAATCTGTGAGAAGAGTAATGTGTTTTCACGCTGTAACTCATATAAAGGGGGTCACAGATTGATATCTCTCAGATAAAGGGGGTCACAGATCAATATGTTTCAGATAAAAGGGGTCACAGATCGATATGTCTCAGATAAAGGGGCTCAAAGATAGATATCTCTCAGATATTTATTATTATTATTATTATTTTTTATTTTTTATTTTTTTTATTTTTACAGATCGATATCTCTCAGATAAACATTTGCTTGTTTCCTTTTTTTTTGCTTGTTTTCTTGTTGTTTTCTTCGTTTCGCTTATTCATTAGCTTGTTCGCTGTCTTGCTCCACTGTTTTTTTTTCTTTTTCTTTTTTTTCTTTCTTTCTTTCTTTCTTTCTTTCTTTCTTTCTTTCTTTCTTTCTTTCTTTCTTTCTTTCTTTCTTTCTTTCTTTCTTTCTTTGATTAGACTTTAAGTTGCACTTTGCATATTCTATGCCCCACCCCCCTGATAGGCTCTGGTACAGCTCTAATAACCCTCAGGCGGACTCCGTTTTCTTTTAGAGCATCCCTGTGTGGTGCAGTGCTCTTATCCCCGGGGGCAGCACGGGTTTTAATTGGTCCCTAAGTGAATTAGGATTCCCTGATTGGACAGCAAACGCTGGTTTTGAATTCACAATGAGCTATCAGCACAATCGAGACAATAAAAAACGTTATAATTAAAAGAAAAAATGCATCAAAACAACTACCTGGAAACTGAAACTGAATAAAAAAACTGATCAAATCAGATTAAATTGTGTGGAATAATTATTTTAATAGAACAGAAGTCATAAAAGTGAAAGAATGACGTGATTGCAAATTAGATTGAAGCATGATGCACCGTGAATGAGTTAGGCTACCGCACCTTTTTATAGAGTACATGTGAATACGGAAACCACACAAATAAGGCGCTCATCGTGAAAAAGGAAAATAAAGCGTGCATGGGCTAACTCTTCATCTAAAATGATCACTAATATAATCTGATAATAGTGTGTAACAATATCGTGGCTTTCAAGAATATGGCGCATAATTGTCAAGTTTAACTTAGTTTTAGCCATACAGTTCTGCAAAGCCAAAAACAAAATCATGGAGCGACGAAATTCCCATATGTCTTGTTTTGGACATACATGTCCGAAATAAGGAATTTCGTCTCAATATCTGGACTAACTGATAAAAATTTAAAAAAATTGCAGTTCTAGTCTATGGACATGTTTACATCATATGGTCATATTAAGGAGCCAAAATAAAATCACCGATTTTTTTATGATTTTATAGCCTGATTGTGTCGCTTAACCCTTTCAAACTTGAGTTTACCATTGTCATCTTCATCCACTACAAGCCGCGAATTGCTGTCGCAATTCTCGACTTGTAGTGGATAAAGATGACTTTAAGTTTCTGAAATGAAAAAAATATGTCGTTTTATTAAAACAATTCCATAAAAAATTTCGTTCATTAACCCTTCGGTGTAGGAAAATAATTATTTTTTCAAAGATGCAAAGTGATGCCTTGAAGCATCGTGAGGGTTTAAAGGGTTAAAAGACGTCAGTTACTGTTTTTTAGCTTTTCCGAGCTGAATAAGCAGATGTCAGAGAGGGACGTGGAGCAATGGTTAGAGCGCGGAGCTTTACCAATGCCACTGCCTGCCGTGCGGTTTCGAATCCCGCTTGGTGCAGTATTTTCAGAGAAATATCATGTTTCTCCCCTCTCAATATTGGGGCAATATTTCAATGCTTTGTCCTTGGGAAAGGCACTTTACCCTCACATACTTCGCTTGACTCAGGTGTAAATGAGTACCTGGTAGGACAGAGATGGCAATGTGTGGGATTATTTCCTAGCGCTGAAATGGTTACAAGTGCTGTATGCTCCAAAAAGCGAGTTGAAATGTGTAAATGAATGAACAGGTCCAGTGACCAGGGGGAATATGTCTGAAGCTCACAGAGCATTGTATGTGCGCTATATCATAACTCACCATTATTATTATCATTTATATTAAGCTTATTTAAATTAGCCTATTTGATTATTGTACGTGACATTTTAACAATAATACTGTTAACGATCAGAAAACGTTGTGATACGAGGTTTATATTATATTTACATCAGACATGTGCACGATTATCTATATCAACATCAAGACTATGAGGTCCAATACAGTCAGTACAGTCAGTACAGTACAGAGTTTTGAAATATAAGAGTTGTTTTAGATGTGGGCTGTTGATTTCAATGGTAACAGTTCTCTGAATCACCAACATATGATATTTTGATATTAAAAGTAACGCGATAATCCCTTGAAACCTGATAACATTAATCAGGTTTCCAATAATGCCGATATGATGTCTAGCACTATAGCCTTACATTGCCGCAGGGTTTTTCTTTGATTTTTCGTCAAAGGATATTTTATGAAATGGCAAACACACAGCGAAACAACATATGCATCCACCACGACGTAAATGAAATGAATGTGTGTTTAGGCCACATTTGTACACATATAGGCTAAGCTGAACCAGAAGAACCTTCTGAGGATGGTGAGATGAATGAGATGACACTGCCCTCCAGGATGCGATATTCGAGCCCTGGTGGTCGAGGCTGTAATGTTCATGTTTTTGTGCATAAGGTTAATTTTCAGCAATTTGAAGTTTCGAGACTATGGTTGTTTTGGTGCGTAAGAACACATCCTTTGAGATTTTTCCGCGCATAGAGCCACTCTTCACGAATATACAATTGTTTTAATGTTTATGCTTTTTGTACGCAGCGCTAATCTTTAGGAATATAAAATAAGGTCACATCATTTCAGATATACATTCGCGTAAATTTGAATGTTGTCCGGTCTGAGCCATTTGTAATACGAAAGCTTCAGAAATGTGCAAGTTCTTGTGCATAAGGCCACACTCGCTGGGATTACAATTGCCCTAAATAGGCATACGCATATTATTTCTTGAATACGGCTACTCTTTCGAAACATAAAGTATATTAAAACATACAAATGTTTATGTACGAGGACACACATTTTGAGATATTAAATGCCCGTAAGTATGCGGGTTTTGAGGCGTAATATGATCGGTAGTAATATGAAATATTTGGAAATGTGTAAACTGGTCTTCAGAAATCGTTCCATTGGATAGTGGCAAAGTGGCATATACACCCTTTCATTTCCAAGGGCACGAAATGTCTGAGAACATGCATGTTTTCGTACACACGGCCACACCGTATTGTTCACAAATAAGCATGTTTTCTTGCACAAGACTAGTTTTCGGAAACACAAAATGTGGCGAAGCATGTATATTTTTATGAATAAGGCCACACACTTCTGCCTAAGATTATCATTCGGGAATGTCATATTATGGAAGCACGGGTGTTTTTTGTCGAATAAGCAAATAGCCTTCCCTTGTGGTATTAGTTGCCTGGAAGTGTGGTGTCGTGCATAAGGCCACGCCCTTATTATATATACAACATGCATTTTATTCTTGCATAAGGCCACCCCAGCAAACACGAAGGTTGATCCAGTGCTGGTTTAATGTTGGGCCAGCGTCGTAGAATGTGGACCAACATTATACTATATTCTGTCCGACGGTGGAGGATATAGTCCAAAATGAAAGTTAGCTTTTCGGTATCCAGTCAGTCAATTCTCAAGGGATTGTCACGAAATTGTAACCATTATTATCTAGTCATTTGGCAACAACCCTGAAAAATTTTGTGAAATTCCATTTAGCATTTCAAAAGTTAGACCATTTGACATGTAACGCAATTCTGAAAATAAACTGGAATGAAGTTAAATGGGTTTATACATAATAATAAATATGCTTCACATGTAGTAAATATATATTTATGACGCTGCTCTATAATATTATTATAGAGCAGCGTCATAAATATATATTTACTACATGTCAACTGGTCTAACTTTTGAGCTATACAATATTTCTTCAGGATCGATGCCAAATGTCTAGAAAATAGGGTTTTCAAAATTTCATGAAAATCGCTTGAGAATTGACTGACTGGATACCGAAAATGAAGTGAATGAAACTGCTGTTCAAGAATATAAGATACATGGAAACGTGCATGTTTCCATGTACAAGGCCCCGCCTTTTAATATACCAATTTCTCCTAAATAGGTCTGTGCATTTTTCTCGTTCTTAAAGGTAATGTATAGTTTACTATGTCTGGAAACATACATGTTGTCGTGTGTAAAACTGGTGTAGCGTTATGAAATGTCTGGAAATGTGCTTGTTTTTTTGCATGTAGCTAAAATTTAGCAATGTAAAATGTCTACAAAAATGCAACTTCTCGTACGTAAGTACACACTATTTGAAATAGCAATTGCTCTTAAAGTTCATGTTTCCTTCTACAAGGCTAATTTTCAGCTATATAAAATGTCTAAAAACATGCAATTTTATGAAACAGGCCACATCCTTCTGCATAAGACTTGTTTTCAATAATATTAAATGTCTAGAAACATGCATTTGTCATGCATAGGGCTACCTACACCTTGTCGAGTTGTCGTCAGTAATATACCATTTCTGGAGACCTGCATGTTTCCGTGCACAAGGCCACGCCCTTATGCACAATATACCTTACAATACAGTGATGTAACCTCATTAAATCTCAGCTCTACCTGTCAAGACAAAGCTGAAAAATCAGCAACTGGCACGCCTTCCAAATCAGCCCTCACTGCGCCTGCGTCGTCTGAGCACGCGCCGATCTATCTCCAGGACCCCCCGCGTGGCCAGTACCCCCCGCGCGGCCAGGCCCCAGTGCCGTTACAGAATAAGCCATTGGATATATTGATAAGGGTAATTTGTATGTGAGCCTGCGAGTGACGTGTGATATTCATCGACACACAATACGATAACGGCCCGGTAATAATAAACACGCGCCCAACGCTGGCCCAACTATGGGCCAGCGGCGGAGACGCTGGCCCACAGTTGGGCCACCGCTGGGCCATAGAGAGTGGTTTTGTTCTTGTGCGGTTGTGATCAATTCCGAGCAGGGTGTTCTGATTGTGCTGCTAATTAAGCTGTCATTTTCAGTTACCAGTGAAGATTGAGATGCGAGGAGAGGTGACCAGATCAGTCAGTCCCAGCATGGGGGAGTGAGGGTGCGAGGGTGTGTGTGTGTGTGTGTGTGTGAGAGTGAGTGAGTGAGTGAGTGAGTGAGTGAGTGAGTGCGTGAGTGTGTGAGTGAGTGAGTGAGTGAGTGAGTGAGTGAGTGAGTGAGTGAGTGAGTGAGTGAGTGAGTGAGTGAGTGAGTGAGTGAGTGAGTGAGTGAGTGAGTGAGTGAGTGAGTGAGTGAGTGAGCTTTTTGCACATTGTACAACGCATTGCATTGCGATGCATTGAAGCCCAAAGT